>JAGFNQ010005644.1:24778-121117 GCA_024364735.1 Boesenbergia rotunda
GTCCAGTAGGGAGCTTTAGCAAATATGTTCCGATGGAAACAGCAGCAATCTTTGCTCTATTACCAACTCGCATATTCGCTTCTCCCTTGACGAGTCTTCTTCTATTCCTTACCCCTGTATGTCATTACATATATGTGAGTACACCCAGTATCAAGTACCCAGGTGGACGAGGAAATAGAGTGACATTCAATAACGAAGATACCTGAAGAGGATGGGGCATCGGATGCCTTCTTCTTCAAGGACTCAAGATAAACCTTGCAGTTTCTTCGCCAGTGACCCTCCTTGCCGCAGTGATGGCAAGTGCCTTTTGGTGCCTTTTCAGTCTTTTTGGCCTTTTTCTTCTTTCCCTTATTCTGTTCTTTGGGCTTCCTCTTAGAGCCTTTCTTTGAGGAACCAACTAACAGTACCGTCTTCTGATCCTGCTTTACAGAAGGCTCTACTGTCTTCAGCAGGTTGAGCAACTCAGGAATGGTAGTCTCTAGCTTGTTCATCCGATAGTTCATCACAAATTGTGAGTAACTCTTGAGCAAACAATGCAGAATTAAGTCAACACTTAGTTCGTGATCCATTGCAAATCCGAGTGTGCCTAGTCGCTCAATGTACCCCAACATCTTCAACACAAACTGTGAGACAGAAGTGCCTTCCTGCATCTTAGAGGTGAAGAGGAGTCTGGAGACCTCGAACCTTTCGGATCTTCCTGCTCGTCAAATAGCTCATGAAGATGGAAGATGATGGTATGAGCATCCATATACTCATGCTGCTTTTGCAGCTCAGGTACCATAGCGGCCAGCATGATGCAACTCGCAAGTTCAGAATCAGCCACATGTTTCTGATAGGTCACTAACTGGTCTGGAGTTGCACCTTCTAAAGGATGGTTGGGAAGTTGTTCTTCAAGGACATAAGCAAGCTTTTCTACCTTGAGGACTATCCTCAGGTTTCGAAGCCAGTCCATGAAGTTTGGCCCAGTCAGCTTATTGGTGTCCAAAATGGAACGCAAATTCAGAGAAGACATGATCAAGTGATTATCCTAGAAATACAAATTGAGCTTATGTGAGAAGAATGATAAAGAATGCATCAATATACATTAATTAAATCCTATTTATTTTTTGAATTGAATAACCCTTTTTATCAATTTGGGAGATCGTAGGAACATCTCCAAATAGGTTGATATCCAACCATAGATAAGAACAACCATGGCTAGAGTCCATCAAGTTATTCTTAGCTATGAAGGTAGGTAATTATACCGATTACATATTATACATATATAACTATCACATTATGCTATCAACTAATTGAATGTTTGCATAAATCATTGGGTTGTTAACTCATTAACAAGTATGCAACAATATACATAGCACCCAACTGCACCTCTCTTTACATCGACCTTGGCTGTGACACAACAAATCGATGCTCCAAGCTTAAGGCTGACCCATTAATCAAGAAATAGTTTTAATATGGTTGGAGCTCATTCAACCGTTTAGTCAGGCTTGGATGTGTCCAACAACCAAAACTAAGGATTGACCTCTGACTCCAACTATATTAATCATAAACTAATTCCATGGTTTGAACATGTTGAGGTTCAAGCCGGGCATGGATGTGTCCATCAACCCAAACGAGAAACAAAACTCCGGTTCTAACCATATTAATGGAAGGTATTGGCCTTAATATTTTGTAAGGGGTTTTGGGTCTCATCCTTTTCCTTTTAAGTACATTCATGACATATAATTATGTCATGTTCTAACGATTTCCTTAATAAAGTATGTATGTGACTTAATTTATCAAGTCTCATTAATTGAATTAGGAACCGGATTTCTTAATTCTAATTTCATACTTTATTCAAGGAATTATTTTGGGAAACAATTTCCTAAATTGTCATAATCAATTTCGGAAATAATATGTTTAAGACTTTGATTTCTCTAAATCAAATCTTATTAAATTAAGAGACAGATTCCCTTAATTCAACCACATATTATTTTCATGAAAATCTTATTTAAGGAAATAAACTCTATAGGAAATAATTTTTCCTAATTAATTTTGGAGACAATAATATGTAAGAGCATCACCTCATAAATCAAATAAGAAAATTATCGTTTGAGAATCACCTCAAAAATTTCTAAGATTTGATCACATATTTTATTTATGGATAATTAATTACAACAAATTATTTACTTTGGGTGGCTCCCCGAGGCACTCCCCAAAGAAAAGAAATTTGTTGTAAATCTAATTTGGCCTGCTCCCTGAGGCATAACCAAATTAAACTTGACAATTAAAGAACTTGTTAATAATATAATTTGGATGGCTCCCCGAGGCCTACCCAAATCAATTTTAACAATTCATATTCAAAATAGGAAATTAAATTATAACAACTAACTTTAATTTGGGTGGCTCCCCGAGGCACTCTCCAAAGTAAAGAATTTTGTTAATAATTTAAAAACCAATTTGATTTAATTGTCAATTAATGTTTCCATAAAATGTCTAGACTTTCATGAAAAGAAAGTGTCCAAAATTACGAGCTTTCCATAAATGGAAAGTTTCCAAAATTAAAAGGTTATCAGAATTATTGTAAGTTTCTGGTACAAAGAAAACTTACGTATTTCCAAAATTAGAAAATTTCCAAAATTAGGAAATTTCCAAAATTGGAAAGTTTCCAAAAATGGAAAATTTTCACAATTATCATAAAATTTCAGAAACAGAGATATTTCAAAAGTTTGCAAAATTTCATGAGGATTTCCAAACTTTGAAATTCCTAAATCTAAAATTTATCATAATTGGAAAGTTTCCATAATTGAAAATTTTTCCAAAATTGAGATCATGACAAAGTTTTCCGCAAAACAATTATATGTTTATATCGAACACTAACCGGCTCTGATACCACTGTTGGGACCGGGTGCATACCGACGCGGACACGTATTGTAATTGTTACGTAATTACATGCAGCGAAAACAAAAGCATGAATAATTTCCTAAATTATTCTAACACATATCCTAAGCATGCAATGTGTTCACATAATCATAATATAAAATTTTTGCAGAAAAGGAAATTACTCTACGAATTACCTTGCGTAACTTGGAAGAAGGAACGAGATCCAACCGTTAGCGTCCCATGATAGCTCCGCCTCTATTCGTATCCACGCCGAGTATCGTCGGGATGACTTCGCTAAGCCACGTGTTTCGTGTTCACGAGAACTACTAGATTCTCCGTGAACACGACGAAAATCGAGAGAGTAATCAAATTGAAAGACTCACCATCAAGGTTGGCCGAAGAGGAAGATCGTCGCAAGGAAGAACTTCGTCACCTTGATGCTTCTCCTTGTGCTCACGGCAAGAAGAAAGAGGGGAGGCCTATGGCCGGCCAAGAGAGAGGGAGAGAAGAAGAGGAGAGAGCCCAAGCAATTCTTGGATGGATCATCTTCCATGGCACCCCTTGGGTCCTTTATATAGGGAGAGGTTTCTTAATTCCCAAGCAAACCTCTCCTTGATTATGGAATAATTTTTCAATCAATCCATAATCAAGGCTCTTATGATCAAGCTTCTTCTTCTTGATTATGGAATAATTTCTCAATCAATCCATAATCAAGGCTCTCTTTCTTTTGGCATGATTATATAAAATTTATAAAACAAACCAACCATTGGTTGATTATATAAAAATTTATAAAACAAACCAACCATTGGTTCATTATATAAATTTTATTAAACAAACCAACTCATGGTTCATTATATAAAATTTATATAAAATTTATATAACCTTTTATAAAATAAACCAACCTTTGGTCTATTTTATAAAACAAACCAAAATAGTCTTATCCTCTTATGGTGGTGGCCGGCCATGACAAGAAGAGAGGAGGCCCCCTTCCTTGGCCGGCCCATCTAACCCCAATTGGATCAAATCCCTTAATGAATTAAACTTATTTAATTCACCCATTAAGTCTTTAAAAGACTTAGTCATTCTATGCTTCCGATGCGTCTGAAATAAATTCAGTTTTGACTATTGTTTGGACTTACCAAAAATAGTCTATCTCGAATGGAGAATCCAATTCTCAACTCGTTTTAAATCCTTCGAATTACTCGTTATGCGTGTGACCAAATAGGCTTTCAATTTATGTTGGCCGTCCATAATTAACTAATTAATTATAGAACGATCATGAGTGTTACCTAGTAGTACATCATGATCCCCAATTAATTGAAAGATCAATGGTTGACCTCAAAAATGATTCTAAAACCCTTCAGCAGCTATAATGAATCATGCCACATTCCCTTCACCATCTTCTTGGTTCAAGACATGGTCTATGTGTGTCAGTCCCCACTAGGATGACTACGTTACACCTAGCCCAAGTAACGTTTCCTCGTCCTATGGATTCTAATTACTCTCATGTATTTAAGAGATTCATACTCTGAACATGTCATGCTCTAGCTAGAGGCTTCGAGTAACAATCCGACAATAGGCCTCGGGAATACATCTCCTCGCAAGGAGTGGTGAATTCTTTGTAGGCTGTTCAAACATCTTCGGGCACTTCGGCTTATACCCAATCATCCTGGGTCCACACCTCCTTGGAGATGCTTGCTTAAGATGTCAAAGTATAAGTCTCCATGACCAAGATGACTTGATCACCGTAAGTCAAAGGAACATCACACTTAAGCTGCAGTAAGAACTTCACTGACATATCTATATGTAGACTACCATATGAAGTTTTACAGTCAGTCACTCCAATGAACTAGTTCCCTTAACTAGCATTCATGTTTATCTTCGGACATCTCAATGTCACCAGCCAGTGAGAATCAGCTTATTAGAGAATAACCCATGCTAGTCTCAATAGAATTGATAGTGTCCGTATTTATCAATTTATCGACTAGGGACAATTTCAATACTTCACAATTGCACATGTAGAGATAATCACTAGTTGTGAATTCATCACAAATTCTCTCATGCTGTGAATTGTATTGTGGACATTCAGTAAATGAGCTTAAGATCTTAATCAAATGATCGTGTATACTCAAATAGTGAATATTCATTTATTAAAATAAATGATTACAATCATAAGGCGATTGCCTTAGGACACTTCTCTCATATCACTAACACAAGACCGTCCCTCTCTCTCTCATCTCCTCTCTCCTCCTTCCTTAAGCAAGCTCTCAACCAACCCAGTGATTGTCTAGATATCTTACCTTTGCAAAATCGACTAATGCCTAATCAACAGTCTCTGTGGATACAATAATCTTTTATATTACTTGACGACAGTTCCCGTGCACTTGCGGATTCCATATCAAGTTTTTGGCATTATTGTCAAGGACTGAGCAAGCAACATTAAGTAACAAGCTACCTAGCTAAATTAGACATTTCATTTCTTTAGTGTAAATATTTTCTATATACTTTCTTACACTTACTTTTTGCATACTTGTCTATATTTGCCACCCTTACTTTTGAACCTTTATATAGAAAACATAAAAACATAGTTGCTTTGGTTTTTACACTTATAAAGAAACCCAAAAACATACATTCCTCAGAGCAACCACAAAATGCCATGGCACCTAATCCGAATAACAACAAACCTCTAAAAGACTATGCGACTCACAAATTCGTAACAAAACTGAACCCTATTATTCTTTCAGAGATTCAAGCTCCCAACTTCATACTTGCTTTGGCCTTCATCTCTAAGATTCAGGAGGATCAATTCAGTGGTTCAGAATGTGAAAACTCCTCTATGCTTCTATTAGACTTCCATAGGTACTGTGATATACAAAAATTTGAAGGAGTTCCCTTAGATGTCATTCAGCTACTAGCCTTCCCTTTCAGTTTTAGAGACTCAGCTAAAATTTGGTTGAATATTCTATGGCCTCAAAGCATCTTTGCTTGGGAAGATTTGGAACAGAGATTTCTGAATAAATACTTTACCCTATAAAAAGTGCAACCTTGAGGCATCAGATACTGAGCTTCGAGCAAAAGGGGGAAGAGTTACTATATCAAGCATGGGATGGATATATAACTCTATTACGACAATGTCCCCATCACGGATTAGAGGAGTGGCTCCTCATCGACATTTTCTATATCGAGTTATCTTTTCCGAATAAAGCTCGATTTGATTCAGTTGTCGGAGGGTCCTTAATGAATAGGAGTCTAGCTGAAGCTTGTGTTTCGATCGACCTGGTGGTTGGTAATCTAAATAATTGATCGAGGGAAAGCTCGAAGACCCCGTCATTGGGCATAGCTAGAGTGCAAGGAACTAAAAATGGACCAAATGACGAAGTCAAGGATGTTAAGTTACAAGATGAGATAGAGGAACCTCTATCCTCCTGGTGCGTTGGACCATTGGAGCAAATGCTAAAAGGTTTAGTTGTACCAGAAGAGGCAGAGACCCTCCCAAAGGCTTTTGACACCTATTACCCCATGATAAAAGATAGTGCATAAGAAATGAAAGGTGCCCGGGGCTCAATCTTAGATTGTGAACAAGTCATGGTAATAGAACCAAATGTTAATATGCTTAAGATTTTGGCACCACGGGTGGAATTAAAGCCACTACCTTTAACCTTAAGATATGAATTCCTGGGGCTCAATTCCACCCTGCCGGTAATAATAAGTGCAAGTCTGAACAAGGATGGGGCAAATAAATTATTGAAAGTGCTAAGTATGCATAGAAAGATGGTGGGATATACCATTGAAGATATTAAAGGAATTATTCCTTCACTATATATGCATAGAATCCTACTCAAAGATGATCACAAGTTCTTAGTAAAACATCAAAGAAGACTGAATCCCAATATAAAGGATGTAGTTAGAAAGGAGGTCCTAAAGCTCCTTGATGCAGGGATTATATATCCCAAACTGATAGCCCTTAGATGAACCCACTACATGTAGTTCAAGGGGGATGATCATTGTTGAGAATGAAAACAATGAACTGGTCCTTACTAGAATGGTGACTGAGTGACGAATGTGGATGGACTATCGAAAGCTGAACAAGAAAACAAAGAAGGATCATTTCTCACTTCCCTTCATCGACCAGAAGCTTGAGAGGCTTGCTAAACATTCATACTTCTTCTATTTGGATGGATATTCCAAATTCCTACAAATCCCCATACATCCGCACGATCAAGAAAAGACCACTTTCACTTGCTCATATGGGGCCTTTGCCTATAGGTGAATGTCGTTCAGACTTTGTAATGCACCGATAACTTTTCAACGCTGCATGATGTCTATCTTTTCGACATAATTGAAGATATTATGGAGATATTCATGCATGATTTCTTTGTTTACAAGACATATTTTGATGTTTGCCTGCATAACCTTTCAAGAGTTCTATAAAGATATAAAGAGGTGAGCTTAGTCTTGAATTAGA
This sequence comes from Boesenbergia rotunda, assembly GCA_024364735.1. Taxonomy (NCBI): domain Eukaryota; kingdom Viridiplantae; phylum Streptophyta; class Magnoliopsida; order Zingiberales; family Zingiberaceae; genus Boesenbergia; species Boesenbergia rotunda. The sequence continues at coordinate 32,106 of JAGFNQ010005644.1, forward strand.
AAAAATATCACTTCCTGGTCAAGGCATTGTCCTAGGGCACAAAATATCCAAGAACGGGATTAAGGTCGACCCTGCAAAGATAAAGCTAATTTAGAAACTACCTTGCCTATCAATGTCAAAGGGGTTAGAAGCTTTCTAGGACATGTAGGATTCTATCGTTAGTTCATAACGAACTTTTCAAAGATCTCCAAGCCCCTAACCAACTTGCTCGTCAATGATGTCATGTTCTGCTTTGATCAGCAATATGAAGAGGCCTTTTAGAAGATTAAAAGGGCCCTTGTAACAACTCCAATAATTTTTGGCATCATTGTTAGAGACTATTTGTATTAATATTAGTTGATAAGTAATTTAGCTAGTTTAGATACTTTTTCTTTATTTTTATCTATAGCATGTTTTTCCATTTCTATTCCTTTTATTTCTGAATTCCTTTTCTTATTTTTAGTTTTGCATTGTCTAACACAAAATTTATTTGGTGCCTTGGTTATTTCATTTTAATATATCCATGTGTTTTGTTATGAGTACTCCCTGTGCTTTGTGATTTTTTTTTGTTGCTAGTTTAGAGGAGACTAGAATTTTTTTTATGATAACCATAGATCCATATTCTTGTTTGTTTGAAGACTTCGTTGAGTACTATGATTCAAAAGAAGATAAATATAAGTTTCTCTAAGGGAATTGTGGTAGCACGACTCATCCCGCTGCTATATGCCAACAATTTCAAAAAGTTTCTACTACTCCTACAGAACTTGAGTGCTTATTTTTGTTGGTGTCAGAAGCACCTGATTGAATTTTGTTTTGATATTGACAAAGGGTTCAAAGTTAAGTATTATTTATGATCTAATGTGTTATTTTAAGTGTGCAAAAAAGTCTTAGTTTACCTAAGCACTAAGTCCTGGCCAAGGGATGGGCAACGAAGATCTAGTTCAAAAGACTGGACACAAAGTCCTAACTGAGGGTTGGACAACAAAGACTTGACCGAGGGTTGGGCACGAAGACTAAGTTAGTGAAGCTAGGAATGAAAACCTGACCGAGGGTTGGACACCAAAGTCCTAGTTTGGAAGATTAAGCAGAAGACTTGGTCACGCGAGGACGATGGACAAGAGTCGAGATGGGTCATGGATCTGACGTCACGAGTTCTGAAGTCATTGGAGGCTGGTTCCAACCGGAGGTTGGCAATAGGTAAACTCTCCTTAGAGGAATAGGTGAGGATGCATTCCTCAGAAGAGGGAACAACAGGCGTTGATCTAACCTAGGATTTCTATTGAAACCTAAAAGTCAAGACCGGACAACCTGAGCTATTAAGAGCATGTATTCATATATCTTTTACTTTGCCTGTGATAACTTTATGAGTGCAAAAAAGCTATGCTGGAGCTAGAAAAAAACTCCAAGGCACTTGAAGGAGTACAACACCCAAGAACCAAACGCCCGTAAACACCCAAGCACCCGAGAATACTTGGGCGCCCAGGTCAATACAGGGGATCGGGATACCTTGACTTGGCCAAGATTTAGCTAAGCTGGCACGCGCTTAGTGGATGATCCACGTCACCAACATAGGCACCCGAGAGTGGATAGAACTTGAGGATCAAGTTCAATGATTGATGGCCACGTCAATGGATTGGGAGTGCCCGAGAGAACTATACAGGCGCCCGTATGATCCTTTATAAGGGTGCGCAAGCAGTGCACTCAAAATCAACACTTCTACGATTTCTTCTCTTGTGTGCTACTCCCAAAGTTACTCAAAGACGCTGAAATGCTACTCTGATGACAAAGCTACTTCTTCTTCTATATTTCCATGTAGTCGGTATAAATTGTTTCTTTATTGTACTTAAACTCTATATTTGTGTAATCATTCTGAATCATTAGTGGATTACCCAAAGTAAATAGTCAATGATGGTGGGCCTTGGAGTAGGAGCCGTCACAGACTCTGAATCAAGTAAAAATAAATTGTGTTAGCATTGGTTTTCTTCATGTTTATTATTTTCGTTGCGTACTCGTTTTCGAAATCGAAAAGTTTTTTCGAGAGAACTATTCACCCCCTATCACTCTAATCAATCCTACAATTGTTATCAGAGACCAAACTGCCAGAAGATCTTACCACCAACTGTGCACAAGAGCTATGATCTAATTGAACTATATGAGTTATGTCTTAAATAAAGGAAGCATGGGCTCCCATATCTTGATCAAGAGAATCTGACAGCAAGTAGAGAAGTTCTAGTTGCGACTAGGTAATAAAGTCCTAGTAGGTCGTGTGAACCGAGGGGTAGAAAGTTCTCGTGGGTCGAGGATCAAACATTAAACGTAAAGGCTTTCCGCTTGAGGGGGCTTGTGGTCCTTCGATTGAGGGGTGATAGTTAAGGTTGCAGGGTTATAAGCATAGTCTCATATTGAAAACACATGGAAAAGATTATGGGTTTATAATAGTCCAAGAGCAAAATCATAAGGGTTTAGGCCCAAAGTGGACAATATAATACCATTATGGAGATACCTAAATTCTTTTGGTCCTAACAATTTCAACCTGAACATCAAAGTATGAATGATCCAACTTCTAGCACTGGTAGCCATTATACGGGAAGTCTGTAAACTCATAACTTTCAGCCTTAACAAATCCCCTAGTAACACACATATTTCCAACTACAACAACATAACCCTAAACCGCCTCAAGATTGGATGGATTATGAAGACTTTTATAGAAGCATACAAGGTGTTGAGCAAACTTTTTAGACATGCCGGAGTATGTCAAACTTTTAGTATGATTCAATACTAGACAGGTCACATCAACCTCAACACCTTGAGATAACTTCCTGGGAAGATTTTCAAAATGAAAAAACTTCTACTCCTAGTGAAATGGACACCACAACACAAGAATTAGAAGATCTTATAGTGCAATAAGGGGTCTTATTTTTTCGATCTCTATAACAAATTAATGGATCGAGACCTAATTTCGAGACACAATCAAATCTTATATCAGAGGGGATAGATTATAAAGATGATGTTAATTTTGTTCATAATTCAGTTGATCTTCAGGACCCCTATGTTGTGATATATGATGATATTATCTTTGTTGATACTCCATATGTAGATAGGACTAATGATGCACCGCCATCTATTCTTGATGATGTTCTTGATGTAGCCCCTAGCATTAAAGTGGATAATGAATACTTGATTGATGAGATTGTAGAGGGGACAGGTATTAATGAGGGTAATCTTATGGATAAGTATACATCAAGAACTCTTAGAGAGGTGGCTATTATAACGGAAACAGATGAGATTATTGAGGTACAATCTTTCGAGTGAGAAATGGTGGTTAGTTGAAAGCCTTGAGACTTGATATTTTCACCCTTGCTGAAGTCAAGAATTGAACTGAGAAAGACCCTGACATCCTTTGTGCTACTCATATTCCTAGCCTGGATGCTAGAATTGAACTGCCTCCAACCTCTAGAATGAGTATTCAAGGAGACAATAAAGGAGAGAGCTTTACTTTATCCTCTACTTAAAGCTCTCTCCCAGTCTTGGGAAATTGAAAAGAAGATTCAGAAGTATCTCACTCCAACCTGATTGAGATTTCGATGAGTTCTCCAAGGTGTTTGAGCTAATGACCAAAAACAAGCGTTTCTTGGGAGGCAACCCAAGTTCTTTCTTTACTTTATTTTAGTTTTCAGTTTGTATCTAATCTAATAACTCAATCCTTCTACTCATCTTTTCTTATCCATTTGATTTTTTATAGTATTTAAAGCCAAAAAGGAGTGTGGATATAAGCTAGAGAAGGGTGACTTGTGCTGATTCGGATATTCGCCAAATGTCACCTAGTAACACCCTTCACCTTCAAACCTCTTCTATTTTAATATGTTATTTTCATTGGGACAACGAAAAATTTAAATCTGTGGGGATGCATGTATGTATTGGGGTGTGAGTTAATTTTAGTTATGTTTTACTTTCTTTTAGTTCTTTTTTCCTTCCATAATAAAAGTTAGCATAGTTGCATCATTCATCATATTGTTTTGACATGTTTTCAAGTGGAAATGCCAGCACGTTTATTTGATCATGTTGTTTAGTTTAGTGCTAGTATGTTTGATGGATAGTTTTTCTCTATCTTTGGTAGCATGAAGTGAGCATCATTTTATTGAAATGTTTGAGTGATTGCCTAGTCTTAGGATCTCCCTTCACTTTGCCTAGTTTGGATAGTAGATAACTCAATAATAATCATAATTCATAGAACTAGTTAGTACTTGTGTTGATTTGGTAATCTCTTAGACTATATCTTAATTACTAGATGAGGCTCAAGTCATTAAAGTTCGCTTGACAAAATTTTAATATCCCCGCATTTATATATATATATGAATAAGGAATATAAAAAACAGTATTGTGAGTGAAAATTAGCAGTCTACCCCTTTGAAACCAAGTTAGATTATTAAGAAAATAAATACCAAGTTTCTCTTGACACTAAGTCTGCCTTTGAGACTTTGGATAGTTTAAGAGGGTTGAATCAAGCGTAAGGCAGGTAAGTGCCCAATGTTGGAACATATGGAGCACAATTAGATAATGACTAGACTAGGCATAGAAATTGAAACTTGAAAAACTATGGTCAGTTATAGCACTAAGCACGGAGAACTACTACTTAGGCCACACTTAGATTGTTTTGATATCATGTTTAGCAATCGGACTATTTGATAGAGTTAGATTGATTTACTAAGGATGATGATCCACTATACCAACAGTGAATTTGGATTGCAAATTTTTGCTTGAGGACAAGCAAAAGTTTAAGTCTGGGGATGTAACGAGCGTAGATTTGATACATTTCTAGCCTTATTTTAAAGCACATTCACTTGTTTTACTACTTCTTATTTATGTAATTATGCCCCTACATAACTTTTTATCAGCATATTTTCTTCTCATAGCTCAAAGATCTACTCTTTGCTCATTTCCATTGATAGGACCCAAATTAGAGCGAAAACGGAGCAGAACTAAAGCGAAACTGGAGCGGAAGCTGAGCCGGAGACATTAGCAGTCAGCCACATGGGCGTTTGGGGGCTGGGATACCCCATACGACACGATCGTGCCCCCTAGCACGGTCGTGCCTCACCTGGCGCAAATCGCACTCCCATGCCGTGTCATTTGGCACAGCTTATGCAGGCCTCTCTGAAATTGGCATGGCATAGTTGTGCCCCTATTTTCCAGGCTAAGGCACTGCCTTGTGGGGCATAGTTGTGCCACCTCCACCACACTCCACACACCACTGCCGTGTGAATTCACATAGCCGTGCTATGGCCTGTGTGTTCCCTTATAAAGAGCTCTCTTCACCCCTTGGGAAGGGATCTTTGGTTTTGGGGCTTCTCCCCTTGTCTAGGGGGAAGGGTTTTCCCCTCTAGGGGAAATCTTAGGGCCTTCATCTTCAGCAATTTGTCTACAACCGAAGTGAGAAATACTACCAAGAAGACCGACACTACATAGATTAGTCTTCTCTTCCCTATCAATCTCGATTTTGGGTTATTGATTACTTTATTTCCTTGTCTTCTTGTTGTATCTTCCTTATAATAGAGTAGTTCTCCATTTCTAAGATATAAGAAGTAGCTACTATGTGATGTTGATGTATAAATTATATATTTGTGTATATCGTTGTTCAATGATATATTTATTGCCTTGTTCTATTTGTATTATTTCCTATATATGTTTGTTGAAATGCGTGAATGGTGAATACATATAGTTGTGAGGGTTTGACTGACATGTAGAGGGAATGTCAGAGATCATATGATCAGGGAGCATTCATGACAGAGACTGCCTTTAAATAAACATCTGGGACATTGCCTTGAAATGGAGGTCAATCCTTTATAAGAAATTAGCTAACACTACTTAATAGGTTTTTCTCAATTCCGTGTTAGGAAGTGTTTAGCGTAATCTAGAGATATATGATCGGGAGCTCTTAGTGACAAAGAGTTATCTGTAATCGGACTCTCTAAATTACCTACTCTACTTAATGGTATTGGATGCCCAAATGGGAAGCATTCTGGTGCTTTTCTGCAGGGTTAACACCGATATCTAGTTAGGATCTCTACAAGAAGATAGACATAGAGATTAAGATATAAACAATCCATAGGGCATCAACTAGCATTGTAGTGAAACTGAAATCCTAGATTCCACCCATCCACCCTTCCTCAAAGTCAACTCTCTCTCTCTTCTCCTCTCTCCTCCTTCCTTAAGCAAGCTCTCAACCAATCATAAGATTGTCTAGATAGTTTACATTTGCAAAATTGACTACTTCTTAATCAACAGTCATTGTGGATACAATAATCTTTTATATTACTTGACGATGAATTCTGCACACTTGCAGATTCCACATCATAAGACATTCCCTCTGCCACTTCAGAAATTCTGGTGAGTACTTTCATCCAAGATAAAAGGGGAGTTCTTTCGATCCCTAGTAAATGAGCCATCGATTAGCTTTGATGACCAACTATGTGTTGGTGCAGAAAGCACCCAAGTCGAACCTGAGTTTTGATAATGGCAATAGGGCTCAAAAGTTAAGGTATAAATGTTATCTAACATGTTACTCAAGTGTGCAGGAAAAAGTCCTAACAAAGGACTGCTAGGTACCTGGCGAAGGAATGCCAGGATACAAAGTCCTAGCGAAGGACTGCTAGGCACTGGCGAAGGAATGCCAGGGTACAAAGTCCTAGCGAAGGACTGCTAGGCACTGGCGAAGGAATGCCAGGGTACAAAGCCCTAGCGAAGGACTGCTAGGCACCTGGCGAAGGAATGCCAGGGTACTGAAGTCCTGGCGAAGGAATGCTAGGCACCAGGCGAAGGACAGCTTGGGACTGAAGACCTGGCGAAGGAATGCTAGGCACCGTGCGAAGGACAGCTTGGTATCCAAGACCTGGCGAAGGACCGCTAGGCAAAAGTCCAACCGGAGGAGCCGGTTGGCATCAGGTACATTCTCCCGAGAGGAGTAGGTGAGGACGCGTTCCCCGTCGAGAGGGAACAGTAGGCGTCGATTCGACCTAGGGCTCCATTTTGGAGACCAAAATCAGAACCAAGACAGCTAAGGCTATATAAAACTTAAATATTATTACTTTATGTTATTTTGGACTAACCCTGGATGCAGGACCGAAGGAACGAGTGTCTGCAGCTCAGAGAGCCTCAAAGGAGTGAGGCAACAGCTGAGTAGGGCGCCCGAAGTGTCCCGGGCGCCCCCAAGGTGAACACAAAACAGTCGAAGTAAAAGAACTATTTCTGCAGCTATTGGTCAGGGCCCCCGTGCTCCCGGGCGCCCCCACTGCTCCCGGGCGCCCCCAGCGCACCGGGCGCCCCCAGGTGAAGCTGACAGAATAGATCCCCTCGAAGCCAACGGATAAGAAGGAGACCCGGTCAACCTGGGCGCCCCCAGCGTTTCGGGCGTCCCCGTCAAAGCTTGATCTCGAGTTTTAAGGGATCAGAGCTGACCGAGAAGGAAGTGGATCGACTGACACGTGGGGGGGGCACCCCCGACGTTCCGGGCGCCCCCAGGTGCTATAAAAGGACCCTTGAACCAAGGCTTCAAGACAACAATTCATTCAACGCAATCACGCACTTCTGCTCCCGCGCTCTGCTCCGGAAACCTCCCAACTCGAGACTCAAGCGCCGACGACGTCCCGTTGCTCCGAAAATTTAATCTACATTGGACGTCGGTAAAAGAAGAGTTGTTTTTAAGTTTACTATACTGCTTTTGTAATATCTCTCTGTAAACGTTTTGCGCACTTATAGAATTGCCCGCAGAAAACGGTCAACGACCGTGGGCCTTGGAGTAGGAGTCGACCTAGGCTCCGAACCAAGTAAAACTACCTGTGTTCGCGATTGTTTTTATTCCGCTGCGTACTTGATCTAATTTCTATCCGAAAAGTGTTTAACGATATTCACCCCCCCTCTATCGTTTCTCTCGATCCAACAAGTGGTATCAGAGCGGGGAAGTTCAAATTTGGTGCAACCACCAGTTTGAAAATTTTTCAGATTTTTTTTAAATATTTTTTTTCGTTCAAATTTCTTCTAATATTTTTTCGTTCGAATTTCTTCTCGTTGATCGAGGTTGGTGCAACACCCCTCGACAAATATTTTTTTTCTTTATCCCGCACTACTAATCCAAGACCAAGTCTTGGGATATCTCTCTCCTTTTCTTAAGTTTCAGATAAATGATCATGCAAGATGGATTCAGCACAGCCAGACCTCCACTTTTCAGTGGAGAAGACTTTTCTTACTGGAAAAGTCGAATGGAGGTCCACCTGAAAACTCAAGTGGACATGTGGATAATCATCCAGTCCGGACTGGAGATTCCGAGAAATGCTGAAGGAGTACCTCAAAGCTACATAGAGTGGGACACCGCTCTGAAACGGAAAATTGAAGCGGATGCAAAGGCGACCCAGACCATTCAATGCGGCTTAACAAAAGAGGAGCTGAACCGGGTTCAACAGTGCCAAGGAGCTGTGGGGAAAACTGATCGAGCTGCATGAAGGAACATCAGACACTCGGATCAGCAAGAGTGATCTACTCCTGAACAAGCTGTATAACATCAAAATGGCCGACAACGAAATAGCAGCTCAGCTTCACGCCCGAATTCAAGAACTAATGAATGGTCTACACACCATTGGTCACAAGGTAGAAAATCGTGACCTAATAAGGTATGCTTTAAATGCTTTCCCGAGAAACACCTTGTGGGCATCTATGGTAGATGCATACAAGGTTTCAAGGGATCTTTCAAAAATTTAATTAGATGAATTGTTCTCTAAATTAGAGTTACATGAACAGACTAACTGTAATCTGGCCGAGAAAGGTATTGCCTTCATTGCAGGTAAAACTGGAAGGACAACTAAGAAGAAGCCTCAACTTGAACCCGAGTCTAACTCAGACTCAAACTCAGAGGACGAAGAAGGAGATCGACCTAAGCTGGTCCGACTGGCCCGAAACTACTACAAAGAATTGAAGAACCAAACCAACAAACGGAAAGTCAGCCGAAGAAGGGATGAACCAGCTGAACCCGCAAACGAAAAGAACAAGCCCAACGTGACCTGCTACGAGTGCAAGAAGAAGGGTCACTACAAGACGGAGTGTCCGAACCTAAAGGAAACCAAGAAGAATAGAAGGAAGAAGACACTTCAAGCAACGTGGGACGAGTCCTCCTCCGAAGAAGAAGAAGAGGTCACACAGTCGAACCTACTAGCACTAACCGCCTCAGAAGAAGTCGAGACCGAGTCAGAATCAGAACAGGATGACGGCAGACTGACCTTTTCAAAGGATGGAGAAATCAAGGTATATGGATTTCCTAGAAGTCAATTAAATGAATTAATCTCTTATCTTTCTCGAGATTTGGCGAAAGCCAAACTCCGAGTCGAATCCCTCCGATAGGAAGTAAAACTCCTGAAAGAGGGAGCTGACTCTAAACCCTTAACTGAGAAGGTTCAAGAAGGAACCTCTAATCAAGTTGAAAAACTTGAGAAAGAGAACTCCTCCCTGAAAACTCAGGTTAAGGATCTTAGATCAGCATTAGAACGATTCACTTCTGGTTCCAAGGGTCTTGACATGATTCTTGGAAAACAGAAATCGGTTCTAAATCGATCCGGACTAGGCTATAGAACCAAATCTAGACAAAGATCCTATTTTGCTGTACTGAAGCAGTCCAGAAATAAAGTTCAGGCATGGGTACCTAAACTGTACCTGAACAAACCAACTGGATCAAATCAGTATTGGATCCCCAAGGACAAGATTCACATCTTGCCTAACCATTATCGTGGCTTTAGTCCAGGGGGAGCCAAATTAAAAACTATATTTATTGTTAGATAAAATTCAATACTTGCTTGCAATTTGCTTGTTTGATTGTTTATTTAATTTCTGCAATTTACCATGCTTAGACTTAGGAATGGTTAGTTTAAGGACTAAACAAACTTAACTGAAACTTGACAACATAGTATTGGGTGGAGGTGAGATGATAGTACGTTAGGGAAACCAATTCTAATAAGATCAAGTATACTTGGTCTCTTTAGACTGGTGAAACTAGCCGAAGCTACCGATCCAAGACCCAAACTAGTTAGACCAGAATTTTTCAAAGATTAATTTTGAAAATAAAATTTCATTAAAAGGCTTTGTCAAGGAAAGGGTTGATGATCCAATAAGGCTACGGCCAAAGAAGGCCTAGTGCCTCGCCAAGACCTGGAAGCCAATTTTTGAAATTCAAATTCAAATCTAACACAAATTTTCAATTACTTGTAGATTTAAACATTCATTTCAAAATAAATTCAATTGTTTTCAAAATTAATTCAAGTTTTTCAAAATAAATAATAATTTTTTAAAATAATTTTTCAAAACCTGTCTCACAAAACCTATAAGGCTAACGTGATTGAAAACCCTAGATTGGGTGAGACAGATTAAGTTGTGAAAGTCAATTTAAGCTATTCCTAATTCTAATTGGATCCAAATCAACAAAACTCTTTATGTGTAGGAACATAAAGATTTGGACCAATGGATGTTGGATAGCGGTTGCTCCAGACACATGACTGGAGATAAATTGAAATTCACCAAACTCAAGTTCAAGAACCTAGGCTCAGTGGCATTTGGCAACAATGCTACATTAAAGGTGATTGGGTCAGGTAATATTGAACTTAAATCTGACTTTGTTATTAAGAAAGTTATTTTGGTTGAAAACTTCAATTTTAACTTGCTTAGCATAAGTCAGTTATGTGATTCTGGATATATAGTCACTTTCAACAATTCTAACTGCCTGATTAGAAATGTACAAGACTCAGAAATCATGCTTAAGGGCACTAGGAAAAATAACGTTTACACTATAAACCTTCCCCTTGTACCTAAATGCATGTTAACTCATTTAGAACAATCAAACCTCTGGCATAGGAGACTAGGTCACACTAACCTATGAATTATTTCAAAAATCACCCAACTTGGTCTAATTAAAGGTATACCCAAAATTAAAAACCATGAAAACTTAATATGTGAATCATGCAATCAAGGTAAACAAACCAGATCTAATCACAAACTAATTCAATCTGATCTAACTCAAACCACACTTGAGCTCCTACACCTTGACCTATTTGATTCACATGGAGCCAAGTCACTAAGCGGAAACCGGTACTGCTTAGTAATAGTTGATGATTACTCTAAGTTTACCTGGGTTAGGTTGCTAAAGACCAAAGATGAAACCCTAAACCTTTTTAATGAATTCTGTAAGTTAATTGAAAATCAAAACGATACTAAAATCAAAAGACTTAGGAGTGACCACGGGGGAGAATTTGAAAATCAACGGTTCGAGAATTCTGTAAGATAAATGGATACATACATGAATTTTCGTGTCCTAGAACCCCCCAACAGAATGGGATAGTCGAAAGAAAAAATAGAACTCTACAGGAAGCCGCTAGGGCTATGCTCAATGAATTTAACTTAGCCAACCAATATTGGGCAGAAGCAATTAGTACGGCTTGCTACATCCAAAATAGGGTTCTAATTAACAAGCGACACAACAAAACACCCTATGAACTATATTACCATAGACTTCCAAATCTACACTACCTAAGGGTCTTTGGATGCAAAGTCCATATCCTAAACACCAAAGACTACTTAGGAAAATTCCAGTCTAAGTCAACCCCAGGCATCTTCCTAGGATATTCAACAACAAGTAGAGCCTATAGGGTTTACAACAACCAAACCAAGAAAATCGAAGAAACAACCAACCTAATATTTGATGAAGAAATTAACTCAAATCCAAATCTAACTTCATCAAACACTGATCAAAAAGATAATAAAAAATTAATGAATCCCTAATTGAACCCATAAACGAACTAACTATTGAACTAACTAGTGAGTCAAATGAACCAAGTGTCGAACCAATAATTGAACCAGCTCAAAGAGTTGAATCAAATAGTGAACCAAACCGACCAGCCGGACCTGAGGCTGAACCAAGTTCTAGAAAAACTAAGAAACCAGACTCAGTCACCCATCCGATCAAATTGTGGGTGATCCAACTCTAGGAGTCAGGACTAGATCCTCCTATAGAAACCTTAGTCAAATAGCAATGATTTCAAAAATAGAACCTAAGACTATAGATGAAGCCCTACCTGATCCTGATTGGATCATAGCTATGCAAGAAGAATTAGCCCAATTTGAGAGGAACCAAGTCTGGGAACTAGTGCCTAAACCTGAAGGCAAATCCATCATTGACACTAAGTGGGTTTTTAGGAATAAGCTAAATGATCAAGGAGAAATAGTCAGAAATAAAGTCCGCTTAGTAGCGAAGGGATTCAGCCAAGTAGAAGGATTAGATTACGATGAAACATATGCCCCAGTAGCTAGACTTGAGTCCATTAGGATGTTACTAGCCTTTGCATCCCATAAAGGATTTAAGCTATACCAAATGGATGTAAAGTTAGCCTTTCTAAATGGATTCATTAAAGAAGAAGTTTATGTAGGACAACCCCCTGGGTTTGAGGACTTAGAAAGACCTGACCACGTTTATAAACTTACTAAAGCACTATACAGATTAAAACAAGCACCTAGGGCCTGGTATGAACGCTTATCTACTTACTTAATCTCTAAAGAATTTAAACAAGGTCAAATTGACTCAACCTTATTTATTAAAATCCTAGGAAAAGATATATTTATTACCCAAATTTACGTAGATGACATAATCTTTGGGTCCACCAACTCAAACTTTCTAAAAGAATTTGTTAAAATAATGGAAAATGAATTTGAAATGAGCTTAGTTGGTGAAGTTAACTTTTTCCTAGGCTTATAAATTAAACAAACTAGGGATGGAAACTATGTCCATCAATCCAAATATGCTAAAGAGTTAATAAAGAAATTTAAAATGGATAACTCTAAAAGCATAAGTACCCCCATGGCTACTAATATAAAAATAGACAGTGACCCTGATGGTAAACCAGTAGACCTTAAACTCTATAGAAGTATGATAGGAAGTCTACTGTACCTTACAGCCAGCATACCTGATATCCTTTTTTCTGTAGGAATGTGTGCTATATACCAAACATGTGCTAAGGAAACACACTTAGCATCCCTAAAAAGAATACTAAGATATGTTAAGGGCACCCTAAATGTAGGGATTTGGTATCCTAGGACTTCAACTTTTGATTTGTCAGGATATTCAGATTCTGACTACGTTGGTTGTAAATTAGATAGAAAGAGCACAAGTGGAAGCTGCCAACTGTTAGGAAATAGTCTAGTAAGTTGGTGCAGCAGAAAACAACACTGTGTAGCTCTATCCACAACTGAAGCTGAGTATGTAGCCTTAGGGGAGTGTGTAGCACAACTTTTATGGATGATGCACACTCTTAAGGACTTCCAGCTCAACTACACCCAAACTCAGGTTTTTATTGACAACATAAGCTCAATTAATTTAACTAAAAATCCAATCCAACATTCCAGAACTAAACACATAGAAGTTAAACATCACTTTGTAAGAGACATGTAGCCAGGGGTGAAATAGTACTTAAGCATATAGACTCTAAATCTAACTTAGCTGACATATTTACTAAACCCCTACCTGAGTCTGAGTTCAGCTCACTAAGAAAGCAGTTAGGATTATGCTTGGTAGAATAAGCTTACTTTTTTTACTACTCTACTCATTTCAAAATCAGGTTTTAAAATAGTTTTTAAATGCTTTTAAAATCAGCTTTTATTTAGTTTTGAAAAGTTTTAAAATAAAGTTTTCGACTTAGTCTTATTTTCAAAACTACCCCCTTCAAAACTAGGGCTTTTTCGTAAATGGACTTAGCCTAGGCCCTAACCCTAGAACTGCATGCACCTATAGATTTAGAAGCCAGCATCTCACAAGCACCTTAGGGTATTTTGATTGATAACCTAGAATGGGTTGAGATGCTTAGGTCTTTGCCTTAATTCAAGATGTAGATCAGTGCATCTGCAGTAATTGGGGCACTAAATAAAACTTACACAGTAATCAAGTTAAGTGTCAAGTTTAGAAAATCTAACTTGAACAGAACACTTAACTTGACTAACCCAAGCAAAAACGACTGTTTATAAGAGTTAGTAAGTAGCTAATTGGGTTAGATAGGTCCCTAAAAGAGGAAATTGAAACTGATTTGGTTTATTCTTATCATGAATTGGTTCAGTACAGCAAAATCATGCAAGTTAGTTTCCTTTATGCAATTTAATTATTCTGTTTCTGCTGTATTTACTTGTATTTGATATATGGCAAAGGGGGAGAGAGAGGAAATGAGAGAGTTTAAAATTTTTTTTCTTAGTTTAAATTTTTTTCCTTTTTATTAGTTTAAAAATTTTTTCTCTAACTCTCAAAATTTCAAACTCTATCCTTTATTCAAAAAGTACTTAAGTGTTTCAAAAATTTTCAAAGTACTTAAGTTTTTCAAAAATTTTCAAAGTACTTAAGTTTTTCAAAATTTTCTAAGTACTTAAAGTTTTTCAAAATTTTTCTAAGCACTTAACTTTTCCAAAGTACTTAAGTTTTTCAAAACTTTTCTAAAGACTTAAAGCTCTTAAAATTTTTTTAAGTACTTAAGCCTTTCAAAACTTTTCTAAGTACTTAAGCTTCTCAAAAACTTTTCCAAATACTTAAACTTTTCTAAGTACTTAAGGTTTTCAGAAGTACTTAAGTTTTTCAAACTTCACTAAGTACTCTAAAACTTAAAGTTTTCAAAACTGTTGAGTACTTTAAACTTAAGGCGTCAAAATTTTTTTCAGTACTCAAAACTTAAGTTTTCAAAATCCTTCTTAAAGTTTTCAAAATTTGTCAAAGTGGTTAAATTTTTCCAAAGTACACAACGAAAATCATTTTGGAAAAATATAGCTTTAAAGCTTAAAATTTTCTAAGTTAAAACCATCTTTAGACTTAGAATCTATTTTCAAAAATCCCACGAATTTTTGAAAAATCTAGGGGGAGATTCCTTCCAGGGGAGGGAACAAAAGGTAATTTTTATATGCTTTGATTAACTTAACTTTTTGAACCGGGGTTGCCATAAATCAAAAAGAGGGAGATTGTTGGTGCAGAAAGCACCCAAGTCGAACCTGAGTTTTGATAATGGCAACAGGGCTCAAAGGTTAAGGTATAAATGTTATCTAACATGTTACTCAAGTGTGCAGGAAAAAGTCCTAGCGAAGGACTGCTAGGTACCTGGCGAAGAAATGCCAGGATACAAAGTCCTAGCGAAGGACTGCTAGGCACTGGCGAAGGAATGCCAGGGCACAAAGTCCTAGCGAAGGACTGCTAGGCACTGGCGAAGGAATGCCAGGGCACAAAGTCCTAGCGAAGGACTGCTAGGCACTGGCGAAGGAATGCCAGGTACAAAGCCCTAGCGAAGGACTGCTAGGCACCTGGTGATGGAATGTCAGGGTACTGAAGTCCTAGCGAAGGAATGCTAGGCACCAGGCGAAGGACAGCTTGGGACTGAAGACCTGGCGAAGGAATGCTAGGCATCGGGCGAAGGACAGCTTGGTATCCAAGACTTGGTGAAGGACCGCTAGGCAAAAGTCCAACCGGAGCAGCCGGTTGGCATCAGGTACATTCTCCCGAGAGGAGTAGGTGAGGATGCGTTCCCCGTCGAGAGGGAACAGTAGGCGTCGGTTCAACCTAGGGCTCCATTTTGGAGACCAAAGTCAGAACCAAGACAGCTAAGGCTGTATAAAACTTAAATATTATTACTTTATGTTGTTTTGGACTAACCCTGGATGCAGGACCGAAGGAACGAGTGTCTGCAGCTCAGAGAGCCTCAAAGGAGTGAGGCAATAGCTGAGTAGGGCGCCCGGAGTGTCCCGGGCGCCCCCAAGGTGAACACAAAACAGTCGAAGTAAAAGAACTGTTTCTGCAGCTATTAGTCAGGGCGCCCCCACTGCTCCCGAGCGCCCCCAGCACTCCGGGCGCCCCCAGGTGAAGCTGACAGGACAGATCCCCTCGAAGCCAACGGATAAGAAGGAGACCCGGTCAACCCGGGCGCCCCCAGCGTTCCGGGCGCCCCCGTCAAAGCTTGATCCCGAGTTTTAAGGGATCAGAGCTGACCGAGAAGGAAGTAGATCGACTGACACGTGGGGGGGGGGGGCGCCCCCTACGTTCCGGGCGCCCCCAGGTGCTATAAAAGGACCCTCGAACCAAGGCTTCAAGATAACAATTCATTCAACGCAATCACGCTCTTCTGCTCCCGTGCTCTGCTCCGGAAACCTCCCGACTCGAGACTCAAGCGCCGACGACGTCCCGTTGCTCCGAAAATTCAATCTACATCGGACGTCAGTAAAAGAAGAGTTGCTTTTAAGTTTACTATACTACTTTTGTAATATCTCTCTGTAAACGTTTTGCGCACTTATAGAATTGCCCACAGAAAACGGTCAACGACCGTGGGCCTTGGAGTAGGAGTCGACCTAGGCTCCGAACCAAGTAAAACTACCTGTGTTCGCGATTGTTTTTATTCCGCTGCGTACTTGCTCTAATTTCTATCCGAAAAGTGTTTAACGATATTCACCCCCCCCCCTCTATCGTCTCTCGATCCAACACTATGGAGGTCAGTGAAGCACATAAATATTGAAGAGGTGTAGTTTTCCAAGAAGAAGGACCTGGGGCTGCTAACTCCGATGCCTACATATTTTCACCGCAAGGCTCCTCTATATCCCTCCCGGGCTAAAGTGGTTCAGTCAGGATATTGTAGGATTGTAGAGAACAATAGGGGGTGAATATCGCCTTTGAAAAATCTTCGATTTCAGAATAAACTAAGTTACGCGGCTGAGTAAAACATAAACACAAAAGAACAATCGCTTACACGATTTTTTTACTTGGTTTGGAGATTATGACGGCTCCTACTCCAAGTTCACGATCCTTAACCATATACTTTGGGCATTCACTTTGGGCATTCACTATCAATCCAAACATATGATACAAGAATGCAAAGTTAAGTACAAGGCAATAAGCAAAAATTATACCAACAACACAAATGTAAATAAGATTGAGCGTGTCATCATCGAAGCAGCTTTTTAGCGTTGCTGAGTCGTTTCGAGCGTAGCACACAAGAGCAAAGTCAATAACAAAATTGATATCCAAGCTTCTGGTGGAAGAACCCTTATATACAGTCACTCGGGCACCCATATAGCCATCACGGGTGCCCGTGTTGCTGCGATCTGCTAGTTATATGATCCATGCTCAGCCCAAGCCTTATCCGCACTCAACACCTGACTGCCCTCGGGCACCTGTGTTGTTGATGTGGGACCTTCACTCAGCATGTGCCAGCTTAGCCAAGCTCTTGCTGAGTCGAATCCTCTCGGGAACTTATGTTCTCGGGCACCTGACACCTATACGGGCGCCTGAGTGCAAGCAGTCTACCCTTCTTAGCTGCAACACAGGATTAGTATAACATAGATAAAATAAATATGTATGTATTTAACAGCCCATGCTATCCGATCCTAACTTTAGGTTTCAACATAAATCCTAGGTCGAACCGAAGCCTATTGTTCTTTCTTTCGGAGAACGCGCCCTCACCTACTCCACCCAAGAGAAGCTACCTGTCACTAACCAGAACTTATGGTTGGACTTTTATTCGGCCTCTGATGACTCCGAAACTTGTGATGTCCATATCTCGACCCATCCCGACACCTATCCGTTGTCCTCGCATGGCTAAGTCTTCTGCCCAGTTCTCGATCAGGACTTCGGTGCTCAACCTCCGGTCAAGTCTTCGTAACTAGTTTTACACACTAGGTCTTCAGTACTCAACCCTCGGTCAGGTCTTCATGCCTAGCTTTACTCACTAGATTTTCGGTACCCAACCCTCGACCATGACTTTGTGCCCAATCTTATATATTAGGACTTAGTGCCTAAGTAAACTTGGACTTTCTTGCATACTTAAAATAATACATTAGATCACAAATAATACTTAACCTTAAACCCTTTTCCAATATCAATAAGGTTTGATCAGGTGCTTCCAGCACCAACAGATACCACCTGCAAGTAGACCATGTAGAAAAGGCAATCTAGACCGTAGAGACGATGGAACCAATCGAGTAGGAGGCCCTCGAGGGATCTAGAAAGGTAAGAGGCATTTTTGCACGTACCATCAGTCGACAACTCATTCGACTAAGGAGTGTTATACCCCCAACAACCACTCTCGGAAGACTAAGGGGAAAGTTGCGAATAAGTCGAGGTATTCTTCCAAACCCTACCAATGGTCACCAATCGGGAGAAAAGCGGTACCACGAGGAGTGCAGTTAATCACCTCCTAAGCGGAGGAGGATACCCACACCCCCAAGGGATAAGGAAAAGGGGAAAGATCCCATTCGGGGATCGCCAAGAGGTCTTGTGGGTATGATCTCTAGTGGTCCAATTGACAGAGATTCTAATTGAGCAGGAAAGACTCATGTGTGTTAGCACGAGAATTAATCTGTAGAGGGATCAACCAAGAGCGCAGGGTCGGCCCTACTACCTCCTTTAGCCTCGAGGATCTAGAAATAGTGGAGGCTCTGCACGAAGATGCTTTAATAATGCAAGTCTTAATAGCTAACTAAAATGTGAAGCGGGTTTTTATTGACATAGGTAGCTCGATTAACATCATTTTCAAGGCAGCTTTGGATCAGATGAAAACCGAGGAAGAAGAGTTACACCCGATAGTCACGCTCATATTTGGCTTCACGAGGCATCAAGTATAGACAGTTAGGCAGATATATCTCCTCTTGTCCTTGGGAGACTAGATATTAGAAAAGACGAGGCAAACACCCTTAATTGTGGTAAACACGATCTCATCCTATAATGTTATATTGGGCTGGTTGGCACTGAGTGTTAGTAATATGAGAGAAGTGTCCTAAGGCAATCGCCTTATGATTGTAATCATTTACTTTAATAAATGAATATTCACTATTTAAGTATACATGTTCGTGTATTTGATTGAGATCTTAAACTCATTTACTGAATGTCTGCAATACAATTCACAGCATGAGAGAATTTGTGATGAATTCACAACTAGTGATTATCTCTACATGTGCAATTGTGAAGTATTGAAATTGTCCCTAGTCGATGAATTGATAAATACGGACACTATCAATTCTTTGGAGACTAGCATGGATTATTCTCTAATCAGCTGATTCTCACTGGCTGGTGACATTGGAATGTTCGGAGATAAACATGAATGCTAGTTAAGGGAACTAGTTCATTGGAGTGACTAGTTGTAAAACTTCATATGGTAATCTACATATAGATATGTCAATGAAGTTCTTACTGCAGCTTAAGTGCGATGTTCCTTTGACTTGCGGTGTTCAAGTCATCTTGGTCATGAAGACTTATACTTTGACATCTTAAGCAAGCATCTCCAAGGAGGTGTGGATCCAGAATGATTGGGTATAAGCCGAAGTGCCCGAAGATGTTTGAACAGCCTACAAAGGATTCACCACTCCTTAAGAGGAGATGTATACCCAAGGCCTATTGTTGGATTGTTACTCGAAGCCTCTGGCCAGAGCATCACATGTTCCGAGTATAAATCTCTCAGAAACATGAGAGTAATTAGAATTCGTTGGACGAGAAAGTCATTACTTGGGCTAGGTGTGACGTAGTCAGCCTAGTGGGGACTGACACACATAGACCATGTCCTGAACCAAGCGGGTATAAGATGGTGAAGGGAATGAGACACGATTCATTAGAGCTGCTGAAGGGTTTCAGAATTATTTCTGAGGTCAACCGTTGATCTTTCGATTAATTGGGGATCATGATGTACTACTAGGTGCCACTCATGATCGTTCTATAATTGGTTAATTATAGATGGCCAGCATAAATCGAAAGTCTATTTAGTCACACGACTACGAGTAATCCGAGGGATTTAAAACGAGTTGAAAATTAGATTTTCCGATCAAGAGAGATAAGTCGAATCTGAATTTTTCAGAGACGCATCGGAAGCATAAAATGGCTAAGTCTTTTGAAGACTATTGAACGAATTAAATGAGTTTAATTCGTGAGATCGCGGCTTGGGTTTGGCCGGCCAAAGAGGGTCCCCACCCTCTTTGTTTGGCCGGCCACAATAAGAGGGAAGAACCAAATCGTTTGGTTCAAATTTATAAAATAAACCGCGCGTGGTTTGTCTTATAAAATTATGGATAAAGAAATTTGTATAAAGAAATTTGTATAAAGAAATTTATATAAAGAAATTTATATAAAGAGATTTATTTATCATGGAAATTAAAATAAACCTTGGAATGGTTTATTTTATTTTATAAAATCAATAATGAATTGATTTACCATGATAAAGAAATTTATATAAAGAAATTTCTTTCCATAATAAATGGGGAGACATGGTTGTTTTTATTATAAATTAAGTTATAATAAAAACTTGGCATAACGGAATAATTCATAGAAAAATTTATAAGATAAATTTCTTATGAAGAATTTATTCCGTTAAGAGGAGACTTGGCGATTAAGAGGCTACTATATAAAGGTACCAAGGCAAGACTTGGAAATTAATCCAAGAGATCAAGGATTCTTGCCTAGCCTCTCTCCCTCTCCCTCTTCTAGTGCCGCGGCCCTAGAGCCCTCCCCCTTTGCCGTGAGCTTCCACCACCAAGAAGAAGCCGAAGAAGAAGAAGAAGCGGGCGCGACTCCTTCCTTCCTCCCGGAATCTTGATTCCGTTCTTCGTTTGGTGGTTAGTTTTTCATCTCTCTCTTGGTATTCTTGTCGTGCCTTTGGAGAATATAGTAGTTCTTGTCGGCACGAAACTCGTGGCTTTGCGAAGTCATCCCGAAGAAAACTCGGCGTGGACGCGAATAGAGGCGGAGCTTCCAAGGGACGCTAAGATTGGATCTCGTCCCTTTCTACGAGTTACGCGAGGTATTAAGTAAATTAGTTTACTTTCTGCAAAATTTTAAATATATGATCATGTCTCCACAACATAAGGTTGCATGCTAGATACGTGGTTAAAATAATTTGAGAAATTATTTATGCTAAACCTTCTGTTGCACGTAATTAAATTTTAAAATTACGAACCCGTATCCATATCAACATGCACCCGGTCCCAACACTGAGAACATTTCAAGCAGTAGTTTTTACATTCCACCGGAAGATTAAGTTTTCGGTAAGAGCTAGGTCGGGAAAGTCCATGGTAGGCAGTTGGTCTCTAGAAAATGTTGATGCAGTCTGGCCCTGATTGTTGTTTTGGTGTTGACACCGATTTAAGTTTAGGTGGATGATTATTGATTATGATTAAGTCCTGATCGGGGATCAGGCATGGTATGGAAAATCCTAGTCTGGAGGGCTAGGTGTTGGAAAATCCTAACCTGGAGGGTTAGGTGTTGAAAATCCTAGTCTGGAAGGCTAGGTGCTGGAAAATCCTAACCTGGAGGGTTAGGTGTTGAAAAGTCCTAGCTTGGAGGGCTAGGTGTTGGAAAAGTCCTAATTCAGAAAGGTTGGGTGAAAAGTCCTAGCTTGGAGGGCTAGGTGAAAAGTCCAAACTTGGAGGGTTAGGTGCAAATTCCCATCCTGGAGAATTAGGTGAAAAAGTCCTGGCTTGGAGGGTCAGGTGCCTAGCTTGGAGGGCTAGGTTGGATGAAGTTCTAACTCGGAAGGGTTGGGTGAAAAGTCCTAGCTTGGAGGGCTAGGTGAAAAGTCCTAGCTTGGAGGGCTAGGTGAAAAGTCCTAACTTGGAGGGTTAGGTGCAAATTCCCAACTTGGAGAGTTAGATGAAAAATCCTTGGCTTGGAGGGCTAAGGTGGAAGAGAACTTAGCTTGGAGGGCTATGTTTACGTCCTTGGATCGGTCTGGTGATCGGTCAGGGATTATTGCACACTGCTCCTTCTTGGATCGGTCTGGTGACCGATCCAGAAAGGACTGATCGGTCTGGTGACCGATCAGGGAGCACACAGTGAGGTTGGGAAACTACTGTACTGCTCCTGATCGATCCGGTGACCGATCAGGGAGTGTGTGTTTCACCTACTGCTTGGCTCCTGATCGGTCGGGTGACCGATCAGGGAGCGAACAGTTATGGTTGAGTTCCCTTGCTGATCTGAACCTGATCGGTCTGGAGACCGATCAGGATCACTGTACAGATCGTTCCGGAGAACGATCCAGCATCGCAGGTTCCTCACTATGATCGATCAGGCTCTAGCCTGATCGGTCTGGTCATGATCGGATTGGTCTGGTGACCGATCAGGAGGCTGCCTAATCGGTCTGATGACCGATCAGGAGGTCTGGACTGCGAAGCTCAGAAATCGCCCAAGAAAGGGGTGGATTGTTCGGGTGATCGATCCACAACCTAGGATCGGTCCGGTGATCGATCCAGGAGAAGTAACAAAGAAATCACGATTTCTGATTGAACGTTGGGGACCGATCAGGACAGAGCCTGATCGGTCTGGACCTAGCCTGATCGGTCTGGTGACCGATCAGGAGTCTCACTGATCGGTCGGGTGACCAATCACTTTAATTCAAATTGCACTGTCAGACGCTCTGATCGCGTCTGACCGTATCCGATTCGCTGATGTTTGCCTCTGATACTTGATTTACTGTGTGATATACTGCTCTAACAGTCTGATTAAGCTGCAGGTGACAGGGGAGGATTCAAACACTCAAGGAGAAGTCAATGGAGGCTTTCCTTGGAGCAGGTTTGTCCATTTCTCATCTCAGGTTGCAACGGCTGGAGCTGCAGGACTGAAGCCGCTGACTGAAGCTTGGCTGAGGGAGCTCAGGAAGTTCAGTAAGGGTTTAGTGTAGCTGGCGTTGGCAGTGAGGCAGCTGGAGGCTGCTGGAGATGAGGTCACTTGATGCTTAGTGGAGAAAAAAAAGGAACGGGAGACAGCTTCGGTGAAAGAGAGTTCAAAAATTTCGAAAGCTTATAGCTTGTGTTCTTGAGTTCCTGTGCCTTGAGTTCTCCACATCAGGCTTGCTGTGTTCTTGAAGTTTCCATCATTCTGAGCAAGTGATCGAAAAGCAATCATCCATTACTTGAGCGCTTGAAGGAGAAAACAAGAAGCTTGGAGTCCGACAGTGGGAAGACACGAAGAAGGGTTCTTGCGTGAGATCGCCACTGGGTGGAGCTCAGGGAAGCTTGCTGTGTTTTTGTCCTTGCGAAGTGTTTGAGTAAGATCCTTCTTGTTGTTTCTTTGTGCTTAAACTATATCCTTGTTTGAAACACACTATGAGGAGGTTTCTCCACCGAGAAGGAGGTTGTTGATTTATCCGGTGTAACCGGGGCTTGATCTGCCGACGATCAAGGGATCACCCACCTTAAGGACACGCCAAGGAGTAGGGGCAAGTTATCCCCGAACCTTGTAAAATCTCCTTGTTAGCGATCTTGCTAATCTTGGTAGTTAGTTTTCTGTTTTAGTTTCTGCACATCCTGTTTTCCATACTTCCGCTGTGCTACTAACAACTTCGAGTGCAGAAACTTGCTAATGTCTCGAAGAAAAAGTGATTGGCTATGTTCACCCCCCCCCCTTCTCTAGCCATCTCGTCACCAACAAGTGGTATCAGAGCCTGGGGCTCTGTTTACGGCTTAACATCCAAGAGTAATCAACAAGATGGCTTTGAGAGAAGGCTTCTCTACAACCCGACCTCCATTCTTTGATGGAGCCGACTTTCAGTATTGGAGATCAAAGATGGAATACTATTTTAAGATGGATATCCATACTTGGTTCGCGGTGAAGGAGGGATTCATTCCTCCTAAGGATGACGAAGGCAAAGAACTCGAGTCTTCACGGTGGACTGCCGAACAAACAAGAAAGAGTGAAGCCGACGCGAAGGTGGTTATCACTCTACAATGTGGCATGAACAAAGATCAACTCATCAAAGTTGGTCCTTTCACAAGTGCCAAGGACCTATGGAACAAACTCATTGAGCTTCACGAAGGCACCCGGGACTCTAGAATCGCAAAGAGGGATTTGTTCCTCAACCAACTTCAAAATCTCTCCATGAAGGAGAATGAGTCGGTAAGTGAGCTTCATAGTCGTTTCAAGGAAGTCCTCAATGGGCTTCATTCAATTGATGAAAATGTCGAGAACCGCGACCTTGTGAGGTATGTTTTGAAAGCATTTCCAAGGAATGCTTTGTGGTCATCTATGGTGGATACCTACAAAGTATCCAAGGATTTATCTATTGTAAAATTAGATGATTTATTTTGTGAGATGGAGTTGCATGAAATGGCTAACAAAGGCCCCAAGGAGAAGGGGATTGCCTTAGTTGCAGGGGACCGGACCAACAAGAAGAAGAAGGAGAAGGAGGTCTCATCATCTTCATCCTCTTCCGAATCCGAGTCCAATTCTGAGGAAGATGGCAGTGGCTCCTCTTCATCTGAGATGACAAACTTTGTGAGGAGGATGATGCGAAGGGATCGACGTTTCAAAAGTAGAGGTAACACTAGTGAATCTAAACTTAATAAGAATAATGCATCTTGTTTTGAGTGTGGTAGAAAAGGACATTTCAAGAATGAATGTCCAAAGCTTAAGAAGAAGGAGGAGAAATCCAAAAGAAAAGAAGAAAAATCCAAGAAGAAGAAGAAAGCTTTGAAGGCTTCTTGGGATGAGTCATCCTCTAGCTCATCCGATGATCAAAAGGAGGAGAAGAGCACAAGGCAAGTGGCTCTCATGGCTCTTGGAGAGGAGAGCAGTGATGAATCTTCAAGCTCCGCAAACACGGCTTCATCATCTTCGGATGATGAAGAGGTAACTTCTCCCGAGCTTGAAAAGTGTTATAGAGCAATTGCATGTTTAACTAGTATGCTTAAGAAATCCAAAAACAAAGTTAAAGCATTGCAATTAGAAATTGATCAATTGAAGGCATCTAGAGCTGATAACATTGATGATTTGCATGTTGAATTACTAGAAGATGAAATTAAATCGTTGAAATATGAGATTGTAAGTTTGAAGTCATCTAAGGTTGAGGAAATCAGTGATTTGCATGATAACTTGTTCGTAGAGGAAAACCAATCGTTGAAGAGTGAAGTTGAGAAGCTCAAGAATATTCTTGGGAAATTCTCAAATAGCTCCAAGACCCTAGATATGATCCTAAATGCCCAAAGGGCAGTCTACAATAGGGCCGGTATTGGTTACCGCCCTAAAGAACCCTCATTTGTGTCTCTCATGTCTAGGACTGACATGAGACAATCTAGGACACCCAAAACTCAAAAGAAAGTTGTCAAGGCATGGGTGCCTAAGTCATGCTTAGTTGATGCTTTAGGTCCCAAGGTTTGGGTACCTAAGACTTCTATTTTTCGAATTGTGTAGGTTATGATTGAAGGGGAGCACCTATCAACTTGGTTCGTTGATAGTGGATGCTCCAAACACATGACCGGGGATAGATCATTGTTTACCACACTTCACAAGAAAAGTAGAGGTAATGTATCATTTGGTAACAATGGTAGTCTTAAGGTCATAGGAATAGGAGACATTCAAATATCCGAATGTCTTAGAATCTCAAATGTCCTTCTAGTCAAGGGGATGAAATTTAATCTCCTAAGTGTCAGTCAATTGTGTGACACGGGTTACACAATTGACTTCCAACCAAGTCAATATCTAGTTAGACAAAATGACACCTTGGACACGGTACTAGTAGGAGTAAGAGTAGACATTATTTATCAAGTTTCATTTAAAAGTGCTACTAATGCTTTTGCTAAGTGTCTCATGTCAAAAGAAGAAGAGTCCACCCATTGGCACCGGAGGTTAGCACATGTGAACATGAAGAACATCCGGAAGTTGGCCACCAAGGGACTAGTCCGAGGCTTACCAAGCATCAAGTATGAAAAAGACAAATTATGTGATGCATGTCAAATGGGTAAGCAAACAAAATCTGCACATAAAGGTAAAAGCACTGTAAGTACTTCCAATGCATTAGATTTACTTCACATGGATCTATTTGATTGTAGTACCATTATATCATTGAATGGAAGTAGATATTGCTTTGTGATTATTGATGATTTCACTAGATATACATGGACCTACTTTTTGAAATATAAGGACCAAACCTTAGATATTTTCATTTCATTTTATAGAAGAGTTGAAAATGAGAAATCATTAACAATTAAGACAATTAGAAGTGACCATGGAGGCGAATTTCAAAATCAAAGGTTTTTAGAATTTTGTCAAGATAAGGGTTATAGACATGAGTTCTCTACTCCTAGAACACCACAACAAAATGGTGTTGTAGAGAGGAAGAACCGTGTACTTCAAGAGGCTGCACGAAGCATGCTCAATGAGTACTCACTCCCGAGTTACTTATGGGTCGAAGCTGTAAATACAGCTTGCTATGTGCAAAACAGAGTCCTGATTCATAGGTTTTTAGGAAAGACTCCTCATGAACTTTGGTTTGGAAAACCACCTACGGTTAAACATCTTAGGGTGTTTGGTTGTAAGGTGTTCATCCTAAACACCAAAGATCACCTTGGAAAGTTCACGGCAAAGGCTGATGAAGGGATACTAGTCGAGTACTCCCTCGTTAGCAAAGCCTACCGAGTCTACAACAAGAAGTCTAGATTAGTTGAAGAGTCTGCTGATGTGGTCTTTGAAGAAGTTCCAAAATCAAGTGACCAATCAGAAAATGTAGGAGGAGTTCAACTCGAACTTAGGAGACTAAGTTTGAATGAAACTCCAAGTGTTGTTGATGGTGATGAGTCTGATGACGGTGAACCTAGACAACCCACTGATCAGCCGGATCCGGAGGCTGAACTTGTGTCTAGTGAACCTGTTGAAGAAGCACCACCAACTCTAAGGCAAACTAGATTAGCCTCTAGTCATCCCCAAGACCAAATTGTTGGAGACATCCATCAAGGGGTTAGAACTAGATCATTCTTCTGGAATGAGGCTAATGAAGTTGCTCTAATTTCCGAAATTGAACCTAGAAAAATTGATGAAGCGTTAAATAATCCCGATTGGATCATTGCAATGCAAGATGAACTAGGTCAATTCGAGAGGAGTCAAGTTTGGGACCTAGTCCCTAGACCCAAGAAGACCTCCATTATTGGAACCAAATGGGTCTTTAAGAACAAATTGAACCATAAGGGAGAAATCATTAGAAACAAGGCACGCTTGGTAGCTAAGGGCTACAGTCAAGTTGAAGGCCTTGATTATGATGAGACTTATGCTCCCGTGGCACGATTAGAGTCCATCCGATTGATGCTAGCATTTGCAGCACATCGTGGTTTCAAATTATATCAAATGGATGTCAAATCAGCCTTTTTAAATGGTTTGATTAAAGAAGAGGTCTATGTCGAACAACCTCCGGGGTTTGAGAATACCGAATTTCCAAACCACGTGTTCAAGCTCAAAAATGCACTTTATGGCCTTAAACAAGCACCCCGAGCTTGGTATGAGCGGTTGTCGACATTCCTAGTTGAGAAGGGCTTCGTTAGAGGCCAAATAGACCCTACACTATTTCTACGAAGAGATGGTGACAATATATTTGTAGCCCAAGTATATGTCGATGACATAATCTGTGGCTCAAACAATAAGGGCTATTTAAATGAGTTCATTGGACACATGGAGAGTGAGTTTGAAATGAGTCTAGTGGGAGAGTTGACTTTCTTCCTTGGACTTGAAATTAAGCAAACTCGCGATGGTATCCATGTGCACCAATCGAAGTATACACAGGAAATGCTTCGAAAATTCAATATGAGTGATTCGAAAGAGGTAACCACTCCCATGGCTACAAACACAAGATTAGACAATGATGAGAGTTGTAACACCCCAAGATTTTTCAATGTAAAATCATGACAATGTATGAAAAATGGTTATAATGAAATGATATAATTTCATGTAATCACATGCTATGAAATGTCATGAATGCATGAAATATCATATTCATGAATATGAAATATTAAAAATATTATGAAATAATATTTATGAAATATTATGAATTCATGAAATGATATAATTTCATGTAATCACATGCTATGAAATGTCATGAATGCATGAAATATCATATTCATGAATATGAAATATTAAAAATATTATGAAATAATATTTATGAAATATTATGAATTCATGAAATATTATTAATATTATGAAATTTCATGATGGGCTTGGTTTAATGGGATTTGATATGGATTAGTACAAATTGTGATAAAAAGAAGAAGAAGTAGAAAGGAGGAAGCAAGGATTGAACCTTGAACCTCCTAGTTGCACTCACCATGTCATAACCAATGAACCAAGCAATATTTCATGTAGAGAGAATAAGAAACATTCTTGTTAAATCGAGGGAAGCGAAGAGACATGCCTCTTCATGAGAAGAGTATAAATAAGAGAGGGGGAAAGGAAGTTACACTTTTTCCTTCTTCTTCCCCACTTCATTTTCGAAAATCAAGAAGAACTCTCTCCCTTTCCATTTTCGAAATTTCCAATCCTAGGGTTCTAACCCTAGGGCAATTGCAAGAAGGAGAGTCCAAGTGCCATTGCTCTCTACCAAGACCAAGGAATCCTAGAGAAAATTTGGAAGAAAAGGATTTTCATATACCCTACAGTTTAAGAGAAGGTGAAATTCCAGCGCTAGGATGTAAGTGTCCTCTCGCCTGCAGTATAATTGCTATTGAATGTTTGTTTGTGTATTTCTTTTGAAAAATCACAAGGATCTTCCTTGTAGAAGTTTCGGCCACCCTAGGATTGGGGGTCCAAGAGAAGGTTTTTGATCCAACTTTGATGCATGGGAAGACCTTAAGACTTAGGGTATACATGTAGATGGATTTTTCTTCATGGTGTCAAGAACAAAACCTAGGGTTTGTCCTTGTATGGGTTTCGGCCACTTCCTAAGGGATGTGTGTGGCAACTTTTCAATACATGAAAATAACCCTTAAGACTTAGGGTATACTCATATGTGATGTTTCCAAATTTTTGGAAGGACAAAATTAGGGTTTGGTACCCTACAAGGTTTCGGCCAAGAGGAGGAAGGCTAGGGTTTTTGAGTTGCTTGCTATCCTATTATGTTCTCATGAATAGTAGTGTAGATAACATGTTTGTGTGAATGTTTGTGTGAAGGTTGGATGTCAAAAACCTAGCCTAGCCATTTTACACCATTCGGCCACCCTTGTAAGTTAGGGTTAGTGGAAGCTAACCCCACTTTGAAGCATAAACCATGTTTCAATTGTTAACATGAAGTACACTTGAGGTGTTTGTAGAAATGTGGGAATGAATGCTTGATTGGAAAATCAAAGAATTCCCTACACTTGATTTTCAGCCAACCGTGGTTCTAGGGTTGGGAAGTCCTTAATGAAACCATGAAGCATGCTACACTTATATGATGTGTGTATAAATTATGTGACCTATCTTGTTAGGTATAAAAGCATGCCTTATAGCCCATGGGGCACTCTTATGACATGAACATGATGTGGTTGAGATGTGGTTGATAATATGCTTAAAAAAAAGGGATACTCTATTGAAACTGGGATCAAGAGCACCCGAATGTGTGGTGTGTCCCTAGGGGATCAAGAGCACCCTTGATGAGCGGTGTGTCCCTTTAAGATGTGATTAAGAGTACCTTTAGGCATATACATATATGAGTAATTGCATGATAAATTACTTTACTTTGAAAGTTGTGTACCCGACTCGGAAGGGGGTCGTTAAACAAATCCAATGTGCATGTTAACTGAAGGTCATGGCATCGGTAGGACGGAAGGGTCCTGCCCTAATTAGATTGGTGGCTCGCTACCCCAACTCATTAGGGAACGCGCTTGATGTGGTACTACAACTGGGCCCTAGATGATATTGTATTTTTAAGTACTTACCTTTATGGAACTTTTTGGAAAGCATATTTTCTCATTATGTGATGATCTTGTTCTGTAAGTACTTAGAGATATTTGATATGATGCTTATGATGCTTTGATGAGATGCTTATGATGCTTATAATCTTGTTCTATCTTGATTACTGAGTACATGATATGATGTATCGATATGGTTTTGCGAGTAGGCCCGGATTCTTACTAAGCATGTTTTGCTTACTAGTTCATGTTGTTTTTCTTATGCTGCAGATAGCGGTAAGAAATACTTGAACTAAAGGAAGAGGCAGAGAGAAAGCTAGAGGATGTGTGTGGTGATGGCTCGGGAAAGAACGAAAGATTCTTATCTACCTTCTTTTTGTCTAGAATCTAAACTACTTCCAATAAAAGATTGCAATTGTTTTACTATACTCTGAATGTGTGATGATTATGTCTACTCTATTGTTGATTAAGTTTAGAGATATGGAACCTATGTCATGTTAGATAACACTATCATTAATGTCTAATTCTTGTAGTATGCATGCTAAGTAAAATGCTAGATATTTACTATTTCCTGTTGCTTATGAATGCTTCTTTTGCATGTATCTAAGACTAGGTAACTCTTGCTATATTCTTACCATGCCCCTTTGCCCAATGCTGTGCTCTATCTTGTTCAAACCATGTTTAGATCAGTAACTTATTTAGATCAGTAAATTATGAAGTTAAATGATCTCTCTATTATGTTGTAGTTGCATGGATGATATGAAAAACCTTGCTTGGTAAATTAGTCTTCAATAAGCATGCTTACTACACTTCTTGTATTGTAATTGTTTTGTTTGCATATACATGCTTAACATGATATATGAGATGAATGTATGGACCCGTAACCCCGCCTTTAGGGTAGATATAAGGACGGGCGTTACAAGAGTGGTAAACCTGTTGATCTAACTCAATATCGAAGCATGATAGGTAGTCTGCTATACCTCACAGCCAGTCGACCAGATATACTATTTTCTGTAGGTATATGCGCTAGGTATCAAGTTTGTGCCAAGGATTCTCATTTAATTGCTGTTAAGCGAATTTTGAGATATCTCAAGGGCACAATTGGTGTAGGTCTTTGGTATCCCCGTACAGAATCTTTTGATTTGATTGGCTATACGGATTCCGACTACGCTGGATGTAAGTTGGACCGGAAAAGCACTAGTGGGGGCTGCCAATTCTTAGGTTCGTCCTTAGTAAGTTGGTCGAGTCGGAAGCAACATTGTGTTGCTCTCTCCACTACCGAGGCAGAATATATCGCCATGGGAGAGAGTGTATCGCAATTGTTGTGGATGATTCATACCTTAGAAGACTATGGATTGAGTTACAAGGTTGTGCAAGTGTTATGTGATAACATTAGCACAATTAACTTAACCAAGAATCCAGTCCATCATTCTAGGACAAAACATATTGAAGTAAGACACCACTTCATTAGGGATCATGTAACTAGGGGGAACATCATAGTCTCTCATGTAGAGTCAAAGTCAAACCTAGCTGACATTTTCACTAAACCACTTCCCGAAAATGAATTTAGTTTCCTAAGACGGGAATTGGGAATGTGTCATGCTTCATGATTTTCAAATTGCATTCAAAATCCTTCATGATTATTTCGAAATTGTTGGGAATCAATTGGGTAACTTTGGGGACATCTCACGCAAACTATAAGGTTTACCAAAATGTTTTTGTTTGCTAGACATGGGGTGAGATGTTAGGATCAACTCAATTTCTCAAAATGTCAATGCATTCCCTGAGAAATTAAGTTGACGAGATAATAATCACGGTGGTGACCAAGTATGGGGAAAACCATTGCATAACATATGTGTATATGGCTCTATAATCATACTTGGACATTCCAATCAAGGCAACTTGATTGGACCATTGGATTTGACTCAAACTTGATTGAATTTGCTTGATTGATTGTTGTTTGAGTTTGACTCTATTTGTATGGGTCAAAGTGATTGTTGAACCTATAAGGACCTTTGATTCTTGTTAAGGGATCAATTTTAGTCAGGAAGTCATGTCCAAATTTGATAAAGTTCATCAGATCTCGTTGGAAAGTTTTAGAAATTCTGAAACTGAACATTTCAGTTCGTATCAGGGATTACCAGGAACCCTGATCGGTCACTGGACCGATCAGGCATAGGGTTGATCGGTCCCTGGACCGATCTGGCTTCTTCCTGTGGTGTTCGGTCCACAGACCGATCAGCGAGGCAAGCTGTGATCTTCCGGAATTTGACTAAGCGTACTGAGCTAGCCTGGATCGGTCCCTGGACCGATCTGGCACCCTATGGTGATCGGTCCACAGACCGATTAGGGAGCCCAGCAGTTTTCCTCCAGACTCTACTGTTCGTGTCCTGATCGGTCAACCGACCAATCAGAAGCACGTCTGATAGGTCATCCGACCGATCAGGATACGCTCAGTCTGATCAGGCTGTAGCCTGATCGGTCTGCGTGCGATCAGATCGAACGGTGATCCGTTCAAACGCATTAAATTCTGGTTGGTGGACCGATCCACCAACCGATTAACTTCGCAAAACCCTTCTCAACGCCGAAACTCCTCATCTGCACGACCTTACTCGAGCGAGAGCACTCTCCTGCGTCTCTCCCACTTCGTGCGTGCGATTTCTTGCGGAGATCCCTACTGGTGTCTTCCGGTTCCCTGTGAGCTCCCCACTTGTTCCAAGCTCTCTGCGTCCGAGAGTCTCTATTACGCAGGCTTCTCTCTCAACCTTGAGGAACTAGATTCTTCCTCCTTGCGCAAGCTCATCCATGGCGCCTAAGTAAGCTTTGATTTCAGTTGTTCTACCAATCTATTCATGGATTATATGGATTTGAAGCTAACCATGGTTTTTGTTCTTGTTCTTGCTGTGGTGTCTTGATCTTTGCCGCAACCCTCTTTCTCACCTTATGATCGAAATTTCCTTTTGATCTAATGATTGGGTATCATCTTATATGATCAATTCTTGTTTTGTATGATCGATCTTATCATTTGAATCCTGTGTCATGATCAATTCAAAACCCTTTAGAAAGTCTTCCAAGGGCAAGGAAGCTGCTAACGGTAGCTCGAGGGGGAAAGCTCCTTCCTCCTCTGCCCCTTCCAGAAGGCCACAGCCTTCTTCTAGCTCCAGGTTCCCAAATGCGGCCTGTGAACCGGCCTTTCAATCAAGGACCTTCAAACTATTACCATGTCGATCCATTGATGCTCCTTTCCTAACTGAGCACTGCCCCTCTGTTATGGAGATTGTCACTTATTACGATCTTGGGTTTCTTCTTTCTTTGGAAAGAACCATCAACTATGACCTTGTCTCGGAGTTTTACAATAACCTACAACAAGGTCCTCAAGGGGATTTCGAGTTCACTACTCGTGTCGGAAAAATGAACCTTGATTTTTCATATGAGATTTTGGCAGAGTACTTGGGTGGTCGACGATCACCGAATCTTTATTCGATCTATCCTGAACTTCCTGATCCTCTGCTAGCACCGTTTGCAGATGTTACCCCTGACTCTATCTATCAGCACTTCTTCGGTCATCCTCGCCCTGCCGGGCTTGATGAGTTGGGTCCAGTTTTTCCTACCTTTGCAGCTCTCCGCCTTGCTCCAACTGATTATGTCCTTTTCAAAATCATCATAAATTACATTTTTCGCATTACTTCAAAGCCGTTGGCCGAGATCCGTCCCTACCACTGCCTCATGCTCTACGGCATGCATTGCCGGATGGACTTTGATATCATGGAGAGCATTTTCCAGTCTATCCTATCCTACCGTGAGCCTAACCGTCGCACGGTTTATATGCCTTTTGGTCACATCATCACTGATTGGCTTATGTCAGTTGGAGTTGATGTCACCAAGGGCAGGACCGTGCCCATGGTTAAGCAAGATTGTCGTTTGGGTCGGCGGGCTTTTGTAAAGTCTGGTATTATCATTCGTGAGCGTGATGGGGTCTTGGTGTGGAAGGATGGACGCGGACTTGGTGAGCTGCCTGGAGGGGCACTGCATTTTCAGGCACCACACGAGGCTCCTCCTGCTGACGCTGAGTATGACGACGAGCCGGAGCCTGATTTGCGCTGGCAGATCTCAGAGCTGGATCAGACGGTACAGGAGTTTATTCAGATGGGGGCGACAGATCGTGAGGAGTTTTGTTCGGGCTTTCGCTCCCTAGATTCTCGACTGACCAGGATCGAGACCGAGGTCTCAGGGACTCGTGCCCTCCAGCAGACATGGTATGATGAGTGGCGCAGCCACACATTTCCAGGAGGTGCCCCTTCATCGCGTACTGCACCAGGGTCCTGTGCTCCTACCGATGCGACGATGGATGACCTTATGCACGATGACGACCCACCAGCTGATCATTGAGCTTGGATGTTTATTGTCTCTTATCATGATCTGAGTATTTGACTGTGATACTTTTGGGCTGTATGCTCTGTGACTTGATAGTTGTGGCCTTGTGTCACATGTATTTTGCTACTTGTCTGGATGTCTTATGCTTTGACTTGCCGACTTTGCTTCACATGCTTATCTGATATTAGTATATCTATTGTTGATGCCATGAGTTTTATCTGCATGTTTGCTCAATTGCCATGTTCATGCTTACAATGTCATGTCTACTTGATACTTATGAATATTATGACATGTCTTGCGAGTTTATACTCCAGACTCATATGATGCATGTGATTGCTATGTCTTGCTATATCTTTTTCACATGTGTTCGTATGGTTATCCAACAACCTATCACATCTTTGTTGATTTGGGATACCCCTAGGGTTGAGGGGGAGTTTGTTTTAATCTTAATAGTCCCTCTTGCCCCTTTTCAGTGTTCGACAAAGGGGGAGAGTGTGGATCATGTTAAGTTTAGGATGATCATGTTGTAGGGGGAGGATCTGGATTCCCCTATGATTCTAAAGTTGAAAACTATAGATTGAGATCCCTAAACTTAGATCGGGTTGTCAAACAACAAAAAGGGGGAGATTGTTGATGCAGTCTGGCCCTGATTGTTGTTTTGGTGTTGACACCGATTTAAGTTTAGGTGGATGATTATTGATTATGATTATGTCCTGATCGGGGATCAGGCATGGTATGGAAAATTCTAGTCTGGAGGGCTAGGTGTTGGAAAATCCTAACCTGGAGGGTTAGGTGTTGAAAATCCTAGTCTGGAAGGCTAGGTGCTGGAAAATCCTAACCTGGAGGGTTAGGTGTTGAAAAGTCCTAGCTTGGAGGGCTAGGTGTTGAAAAGTCCTAATTCGGAAAGGTTGGGTGAAAAGTCCTAGCTTGGAGGGCTAGGTGAAAAGTCCTAACTTGGAGGGTTAGGTGCAAATTCCCATCCTGGAGAATTAGGTGAAAAAGTCCTGGCTTGGAGGGTCAGGTACCTAGCTTGGAGGGCTAGGTTGGATGAAGTTCTAACTCGGAAGGGTTGGGTGAAAAGTCTTAGCTTGGAGGGCTAGGTGAAAAGTCCTAGCTTGGAGGGCTAGGTGAAAAGTCCTAACTTGGAGGGTTAGGTGCAAATTCCCAACTTGGAGAGTTAGATGAAAAATCCTTGGCTTGGAGGGCTAAGGTGGAAGAGAACTTAGCTTGGAGGGCTAAGTTTACGTCCCTGGATCGGTCTGGTGATCGGTCAGGGATTCTGGCACGCTGCTCCTTCTTGGATCGGTCTGGTGACCGATCCAGAAACGACTGATCGGTCTGGTGACCGATCAGGGAGCACACAGTGAGGTTGGGAACCTACTGTACTGCTCCTGATCGATCCGGTGACCGATCAGGGAGTGTGTGTTTCACCTACTGCTTGGCTCCTGATCGGTCGGGTGACCGATCAGGGAGCGAACAGTTGAGGTTGAGTTCCCTTGCTGATCTGAACCTGATCGGTCTGGAGACCGATCAGGATCACTGTACAGATCGTTCCGGAGAACGATCCAGCATCGCAGGTTCCTCACTATGATCGATCAGGCTCTAGCCTGATCGGTCTGGTCATGATCTGATCGGTCTGGTGACCGATCAGGAGGCTGCCTGATCGGTCTGATGACCGATCAGGAGGTCTGGACTGCGAAGCTCAGAAATCGCCCAAGAAAGAGGTGGATCGTTCGGGTGATCGATCCACAACCTGGGATCAGTCCGGTGATCGATCCAGGAGAAGTCACAATGAAATCGCAATTTCTGATTGAGCGTTGGGTACCGATCAGGACAGAGCCTGATCGGTCTGGTGACCGATCAGGAGTCTCACTGATCAGTCGGGTGACCGATCACTTTAATTCAAATTGCACTGTCAGACGCTCTGATCGCGTCTGACAGTATCCGATTCACTGATGTTTGCCTCTGATACTTGATTTACTGTGTGATATACTGCTCTAACAGTCTGATTAAGCTACAGGTGACAGGGGAGGATTCAAACACTCAAGGAGAAGTCAATGGAGGCTTTCCTTGGAGCAGGTTTGTCCATTTCTCATCTCAAGTTGCAACGGCTGGAGCTGCAGGACTGAAGCTTGGCTGAGGGATCTCAGGAAGTTCAGTAAGGGTTCAGTGTAGCTGGCGTTGGCAGTGAGGCAGCTGGAGGCTGCTGGAGATGAGGTCACTTGATGCTTAGTGGAGAAACAAATGGAACGGGAGACAGCTTCGGTGAAGAAGAGTTCAAAAAAAAATTCGAAAGCTTACAGCTTGTGTTCTTGAGTTCCTGTGCATTGAGTTCTCCACATCAAGCTTGCTGTGTTCTTGAAGTTTCCATCATTCTGAGCAAGCGATCGAAAAGCAATCATCCATTACTTGAGCGCTTGAAGGAGAAAACAAGAAGCTTGGAGTCCGACAGTGGGAAGACACGAAGAAGGGTTCTTGCGTGAGATCGCCACTGGGTGGAGCTCAGGGAAGCTTGCTGTGTTTTTGTCCTTGCGAAGTGTTTGAGTAAGATCCTTCTTGTTGTTTCTTTGTGCTTAAACTATATCCTTGTTTGAAACACATTGTGGGGAGGTTTCTCCACCGAGAAGGAGGTTGCTGATTTATCCGGTGTAACCGGGGCTTGATCTGCCGACGATCAAGGGATCGCCCACCTTAAGGGCACGCCAAGGAGTAGGGGCAAGTTATCCCCGAACCTTGTAAAATCTCCTTGTTAGCGATCTTGCTAATCTTGGTAGTTAGTTTTCTGTTTTAGTTTCTGCACATCCTGTTTTCCATACTTCCGCTGTGCTACTAACAACTTCGAGTGCAGAAACTTGCTAACGTCTCGAAGAAAAAGTGATTGGCTATATTCACCCCCCCTCTCTAGCCATCTCGTCACCAACACACAGCTCCATGTTCACCAGTGTACTTGTTGTTAGTAGGAGCCCTAGAACCAATTATGTGATGATTGACTAGGGGCATTTTGTATCATATTCTATCATTAATAAATGCATGTTTGGTTATTATACTTACTTTGTATTCTGTGCCGAATGACTAAGTATAATAATGTCCTTGTATAGTAGGTTCTTATCTACATTATATCAATTGGTTGAATCGATAGTGAGATAATGTAGAGAACACTACACTAAATTATTCCTAGTCAAGCATTAATATTCAGGGACAATATTAATGCATGGAGACTAACATGTAGGTCAACTGATGACTTGAGCTCACAAGTCATTGATATGTGATATCAAGTTGACACATGGGTATACATTGGAGAATGTGTATTGAATGACCCGCCATGAGAAAGTTTCATAGATTGTCATATGAGTGTCATATATTTTCTTATGTGACTATTTGTATGAATAGTCCTTAGACCTGAATTCACTATAGTTCCCTACATAAGGAGTTATGTACTTTGGTATCGTCAAACGTCATCCGTAACAGGGTGGACTATAAAGGTGATCACTGGGTATGTAATGAATTATGCGGAGGGATGTGAGTGATGTAGATGGGATCTATCCCTCCCATATGACGGGAGTGATATCTGTGGACCCCTTGATCGAGTAGGACTACTGAAACACATGACCATGCTCAAATGAGTCAATATGAGATATTGAGCTCCTTTGTTTAAGTGAGTCTACTCGGGGATCAAGAAACACAAGATTGATTGAGGATGACATGGTCTATGCCTCATTGGTCAATCTAGATATCAAGGATAGAAGGACAAGGTCATACACTATCATAGTCACGGAGGTTTAGTCGGATCTCGACTTTTATTGTTACTTGGATAGCAATAATGCATTGCTAGATGCCGCTCATTGCTTATGTGTTTAAAGTGTTTAGGCGCATTGCCAATGTCACGAGAACCTATTGGGTCACACACAAAGGACACAATGCTTCGAAAAAGTTGATCGGCAGATCTGAGCCCGAGTTGGGAACTCGGGAGATTTGAGCCCGAGTTGGGAACTCGGGAGACCTGAGCCCGAGTTGGGAACTCGAGAGGTCAGTTCGGGGGTCTCGAGTTGGGAACTCGAGAGAGACCGAGTCGGAGCTCGGCGGGCCGAGTCGGAGCTCGGCGGGCCGAGTCGGAGCTCGGCGGGCCGAGTCGGAGCTCGGCGGGCCGAGTCGGAGCTCGGCGGGCCGAGTCGGAGCTCGGCGGGCCGAGTCGGAGCTCGGCGGGCCGAGTCGGAGCTCGGCGGGCCGAGTCGGAGCTTGGCGGACCGAGTCGGAACTCGGCGGACTGGGTCGGGAGCTCGCCACTCGGGAGACTTGGTGGGGAGACCGAGTCGGAAGCCTGAGAGGCCCGGTCGCAATTGCATGAAGGAAAGAGAAAAGTCTCTCTTCATTGGATGAAAAGATTCTTTTCTTGCATGGGAAAAGATGAAGAGTCACATTAAAAGATGTGCTCTTTATTGGTAATAATGAAGGAAGCCAAAGAGACACAAACCTCTTCATATTCATGGGATGATTATAAAAGAGAGCCTTGTGACTTTGGATGACTTCTTCTTCTTGCCTTAGCTTTTCCCCTTCCCTTCCTCTCTTCTTCCTCTCCTCCCTTCTTGGTCGAAACCTTACTGTAAGGTTCTTAGTGTTTTCGAGCTACCTCAAGTTGCTAGTACAACTAAGATAGTTCTCCCGAAGTTGAGAGATTGTGTCCGTGTGGATACGAATAGAGGCACGGACGTTTGAACGTGCAAGAGATCCGGCGCATCTTGGACGAGCGGGATACCGAAGGGCACGCTTCAAAGGTATATTTTCTTTAGAAGTAGATGTAGGTCAACTTTGTACGAGTTTTTCTTTCGCATGGATCGCTCGTGGGTTCTTGTTTCCGCTGCATTTTTATTGTTTTGTGCCGAGAGAACCCAACACTTGTACCCTTAAGAATCAAGAATACTCAAAGAGATCATATTTCTCTTCAAATTAGGGACGTGCCTCACATTACCAAGTGTCTGAATAGCACCATCAAATATCTTAATTCTGACCGTACCAATACCAATGATTCTGCAGGATGCATTATTGCACATCAAAACGGCATCACTCGAAACCGTTTCATATGTTGAAAACCAGTCCCAATTGAGACACATATGAAACGTACAGCCAGAATCAAGAATCTATTCCTCACTCTGCTTTAAATCAACATTAAAAGCAATGAGAAGTTCACCATCATTGTAATTTTCGGCAACATCAGCCTCACCAGACTTCTCTGATTGTTTTTCCATCAAATTTTCACCTGTCCTTTTATTCTTTTTCTGCAGCTTGTAACATTCTGATTTGATGTGACCCTTCTTCTTGCAATAATTACATATCTTATCGCTATTTCTAGATTTCGGCCTGCCCCTGATATTACCATCAGAGTCTTCCTCCTGAGTCTTTCCTCGAATAATAAGACCCTCACCCTGAGCCTCAGATCCTTCGACAAGCTGTTTCATTTTCTCTTTTGAAAATAATGAATCATAAACTTCATTCAAAGTAAGAGTATCACGACTATATAAAATAGTATCTCTAAAAGCCGTATATGACGAGGGTAAAGAACACAGTAAGATCAATGCTAAATCTTCATCATCATATTTGATCTCCAAAGCCTCTAGGTCAGAGACGATTTCCTTAAACACGGTCAAGTGATCTCTTAACGACGTACCTTCTGCCATGCGATGAGAATATAAACGTTGTTTCAGACCCAGTTTGCTCGTAAGACTTTCTCATGCACAACTGCTCCAGTTTTAACCATAGTATAGCAGCGGATTTCTTCTTCAAAACATCCTGTAAAATCTCATTCGATAGGTGAAGGTAGATCTGAGATAGGACTTTTTGATCCTTATGTTCCTTTTCCTCCTTTGTCCATGTCGAGGGCATGTTGTCTATCCCGAACAGTGCGTCGTCCAAGTCCAGATGTGCTAGCACCGCTCGCATCTTAACCTGCCACAGCGTAAACCTGGTGTTGCGATCCAAAAGCGGAATATCATACTTCATGCTTGCCGTTGTCATTAATCCCGATTGAAATCCACAAAATCAAAACCAACTTGGCTCTGATACCACTTGAAACGAGATTAGTACGAAAAACGACAACAAGAACAATAGAGAACACACATAAGATTTACGTGAAAATCCTTGACGGGAAAAATCACGGGTAGAGGAGGAAAAATCACTATGAACGGTGGAATACAAAGTCGGCGGCTCTGATAAAGTAAAGAAAAGTAGAGAGAAAAGAGAGGTAGAGAGAAAGAAAGAAGAGGTAACCAAATAACTTTCTTGATTGTTAAAACTTATCAATGAGATACACAATTTATAGAGACCTTAGGATACTTAGTCAAATGAAAAATTAATAACAAAACTGTTAATTAACAAATTTATAAAGAATTTATTAATTAACATATTAATAAGAAAAATATCTAATAATAAATTAACAGATTAAACTGAATTCAGATCACCAAACTCTAACATATATATTAGCCTGTACACCCACAATGGACGACCCTCATAAAGGTGAGGTGCTTCGATCATTTTCATTGTGAGGAGCGGCCATGGTAGTTACCCAACGCAATATATATATATATAGAGAGAGAGAGGGGTTTATTATTCCTCACTTAATAGTTAATAATAGGCAACCCAACCCATTGACATCTGCTATTATTTTTTTTAAAAAAAATCTGATTTCCTTTGCACGAGAATTAAAAATTAAATTATCTCTAAATTCTAACCTAAACCTCAAATCCTATATGGCTATAATATATAGAAATATATAAAGGCTTGTTTGCAAAATCGGATTGCAGTGGGCAGTAAGGATTCGTCGACCCATAAACCAAGGCAAGCATTGACCAAGTTTGGATTGGGTCGATCATGACTTAGGCTTTGCCCCAAAGCTTGTATGTTTGGTTCGGCATGACGCGCGTTGAATAAGACACGAATATGTGTCCTGCATTGATCATGCAGTATCTCAATGGCTAAAAGCATTTGAATGACCAAAATATTCCTTAAATCTAAATAAAAAAAGTAGTTCAAAGGGTATTTTCGTGTTTAAAATTATCAAATTGACAATATGAATTAAAATTTATCTATAAATACCCCTAATTGTAGATCCTATTATTGCTCATCTAAAAATTTGTTCTCTTATTCTCATTCTCTCAACTTGTATTCTCTAATCTCTCATTCTTTCAACTCACAATATTCTCTCTAATCTTTTTACTAATCTCTTCATTTTTTCTCCCCGTTCAACTCACAATATTCTCTCTAATCTTTTTACTAATCTCTTCATTTTTTTCACCCCGATCTTCCTACTAATCGTTTTACGAATGTCTCAAATTCTACTAAATGACTTATATCAAGATCGATTGTCATGCCCCGAGACCAACGGAGCCACTGATCCAATATAAAATCGGATAACATCTCTCCTGTTCGACGAACAATTTACACACATACATACAACGCACGCAATATAAAAATTAACCTCCAGCCTCAAAGCAGGAAATATAGCATATGAAAAAGAATACATCACAACAATAAAACTTAATATTCACCTGAGTTGCCCTCTAATAGGCACGTAGTAACAACATCACGTACTAGTCCAACAGAGGACTCAAAAATACATAACAAGAATCAAATACAATTTGATACACGTTCACAACGCAAATCACATACAAAGTACAAAGTATACTATAAAGTAATAAAAACGCGGAAGCACCCATCACTGGAGTCGTAGGGATCTGGGACTGGCAATTGGGTTTCCCCCTGGTGACCTATTAACCTGAAAATAAAAACATTGTGACGGGTGGTGAGTCCAAGTGGACTCTACAGATATAGAGAAAGATATGTATGACATAATAAATAGTTGAATAAGCTATACAGAAACAACATGATACAGTCTCATACAGAAATATTAGAATATGCATAACTGAAAGTAACAAATGAATTTACATACTAGAAATCAGTCTATCTTAATCATAAAAAGGTCATACCATATGAGAACATACAGGGTTATCAAACCACACATATAATATATCCTATATGTGCATGTCAAACAAATGCAGCAATCACAATCAAATGTACAAATACATCATATGCACATGCAATGACATGGTTATCCCTGACACCAGTCCAGCCACCGATGCATGTCATATGCATCGCCCGAGTGGGTAGAGTTGTGACACTGTCTGCACTCTGTTATCACTGCTCCTGAGTGACCGAGTGGACAGAATGGTGGTGGAGCTCTCGCTCCGCCCCATGTATATATAGGGGAGATATCTCTCTCATCTCCTCTAGTCTATGAGAAGAGAAGGGATCCCTGCCTACTACCACGCTCCAAAATCATTACCCATGAGCGGTTGAGCGGAGCAGTACAGAGCAAATGCATTCACCCAACGGTATTCACTAACTCATGAGTGGTTGTGTATACAAAAATGTCATGCATCATGATAAATCTAAGACCGTTGGACCTATAGATCAAGGCAAAAATCCTAAGAAGGAGAGGTATATGCCTAGAAAGGTGGGTAGGTCTAGGAATGTCCAAGGTGGACACGTGAATTCTAGGGTTAAAAGCCTAGAAAGGGAAAATCATGCTTTGAGGGCAAGACTTGATAAATTGGAGAAAACCCTAGAAAGATTCGCGGTTGGATCTAAGGGTTTATATATGATGTTGGGTGGTCTAAAACCCAAAATGATAGATCGGGGTTGGGATACCGATCTAAGAGCTCCAATGTCAATGGGAAGAAATATGCTAGGGTAGCATATGAGTATGGCAACGAGGGGAAGTCCAAAAATGGCAAGAGGGTGTTATTTAAAAGGAAAAAGAAGGGCTTAACCAAGGACAAGATGTCTAAGGTTAAGAATGTTATGTTTGTAGGCCAAGAGTCACCGGAGGTACACCGGTGGGCCTAGTAGTTGTTGAGTCACCTAGGGAGGTGGCTAGGGCTAAGAGCTCAAGGGGAAGCTCTAGGAGCCTTTGGGATATATGGTGAATGGATCTTGGGAGGTGTTCTCCTGGAGGTCTAGTAGACCATGGAGTGTGCTAAAAGAATTGGAGATGGACTTGAGTCTCAATTCTTAGGTTTTGGCACGATGGTTTTGAGTTTCATACAAGGAAATATGACATTGGGGTCATATTGCATGAAAATGGATTTTTGATGTGTAAATGTCATATGAAACAATGCTAGGGATGCATTGTGGTTTGGTATGGGCAAAGACATCAAGGGGAAACCAAAACTAGGATTTTAGGTCAATATTTAATTAAAGTATTTAGGTAGTATTGGGTTTTGTGTTAATCTTGGGAATGGTGATAGATACATTTTTTAGTGTACTTTTTTCATGTAGGTATGGGTACCACAAATCTCTCCACAAAATTTGAAAATTTTTGGAGATTTGTGGAATTTCTGGTGAATTTCTGAAATTGGGTTCAGAAAGCTGAAAATTGAGTTTTCAGAGTGCTAGTCGACTGGTAACTGTACCAGTCGACTGGTA
This sequence comes from Boesenbergia rotunda, assembly GCA_024364735.1. NCBI lineage: Eukaryota > Viridiplantae > Streptophyta > Magnoliopsida > Zingiberales > Zingiberaceae > Boesenbergia > Boesenbergia rotunda. The sequence goes on from JAGFNQ010005644.1 coordinate 75,591, forward strand.
AAGGCTGAAAAATGGGTTTCAGCAATTGGAAAGTGTCTTTATGATGTAAAACAAGTGTGAAACCTTATGAGGGGTTAGTACATTGTGTTTATGATTATTTAGGGGTTAAAGAGTCCAATAATGAGGAAATTATTGGAGTATTTTGATGTATGGCAAAGGGAGAGAAGTGTTGGGTTTAAGTGGGAAACCAAACACGCCTTTGCGGGAAATCCTAGGTCTAGGGGGAGCCTAGGTAAAGGGGGAGCATGGTTGCTCCATTGGTGGCGTAAGGGGAACCTTGGAGAGGTTCTTAAACAACCTTTGTAAGTCCAATGTATGGGGAGCCTTGGGAAGGTTTTAAAAAGTCCGTTTTGGTGAAAACTCCTAACTTGGGGAGGTTAGGTGTGGGGATGCCTTGGGATAGGATCCATGCATGGTTGCATTGCATATGCATTGGCGGTGTAAGTCCAAGATGGAGTCTTGACAACGTAAGTCCAAATGGTTGTTAGCATTGTGTTTTGCTATTTGTTTTCCCTAACTTAAATGGATTGTCAAACATCAAAAAGGGGGAGATTGTTGGGTCAATCTATAGTCCGGAGTGACCATGTGTTTTGATGTTTGGGCAAAGGGTTTAAGTTAGGTTTACCCTTGTGTTCTAATATGTGTATGTGAGTGTGCAGGTTTGCAGGTTACACATATTGACTTAGCTGGACGGCTTCGGGTATGGTGAAGGGTGGCATGGAGGCAAGCCATAGGCTTGTGTGCGCACCCGAGGGACCATGGATAGCAGGGACGATGAGCCGAGGGGCACGGACTTCGAGGCATGCGAGAAGGATGGCATGCAGGCAAGCCGAGGGCTTGCGTGCGCATCTGAGGGATGAGAGCCAAAGATGAAGAGGGCGCGAAGGCAACAGTCGAGGCTGTTGGTGAAGAGTTAGCTGAGTCGTGAGGGTACGAGTGCTGAGGGAATGTACTCGGGGAAATCCTAGGGGTCGAGTACTGAGGGAATTGTACTCAGGAAGGAAAACCTAGGTGGGCAGTCAACTGATAAACACCACAGAAACATCAGTCGACTGCCCTGGGAGCAGTTGACTGGTAGGTGGCTGGAAATTCGAATGTTGGGCTTGCAACGATCGATTTTCAGTGGGACCAGTCGACTGCCCTAGGGGCAGTCGACTTGTAGCGACTGATTTCAGCCTTGAGTTCTATTTAAGAGAACTCGGTTTGGGCTGGGAGCTCTTGAGGAAATGAGCTTGGTTAGAGCTCATTAGTAGTCTTTGGTGCTCAAAAGTGTGTCCGAGTTTGTGGCGAGGTTTCTCCTCCCACAAAGTGCTACACGAGCTAGCCGAAGGGCATCCGGGGAGTGATCTAGCGAAGGATCAAGGGATCGTCCACCTTACGGACTGCCGTGGAGTAGGAGCATTATCTCCGAACCACGTAAATAGGTTGGTGTTATCGTTGTTTAGTTTTTTTATTATTGTTTCCACTTGCACACGCTAACATCGTAGGTAGAAGAAAGTCGAGAATTGCTATTCACCCCCTCTAGCAATCGAACACAATCTAACAAGTGGTATCAGAGAGGGGTCGCTCACCTACGGACTAATCGCCGGGAGAGCAAAAGGTGCTAGAGGAAGATGGAATCGGAAGGTCCACTTGGATGGGATATCCGGATTCCACCTCCATACGACCAAGACGATTTCAACTATTAGAGGAAGCGATTGGAGACATATTTTATAATGGATTGGGACCATTGGACCACACTAGAAGTTCCATTCGAAGCTCCAACGAACAAGAAAGGGAAACGCCTCTGACCTCGGTATTGGACCAAGAGTCAAACGGAAGAAGCGGAGGCGGATAAGGAGGTAACAAAAATTGTGTTAAATTTATTACTTTCATATATTGTGTCAAATGTAGGGGAATACAAGAATGCATATAGCTATGGAGAAAGGTGATAGCTCTACATGAGAATCCGACATAAGGACAAGAAGAAGAGGAGAAAAAGGACCAATCGGAGGGTGAGTCAAGTTCAACATCCGAAGAGGAAGAGAAGGAAGAAGTGTCCACATCTTCAAGTGAGGAAGAAATTGAAAAAGTCTCCACATCAAGGATTGAGGGGGAGGAAAGACCATCCTCAGAACCGGAGCAAGAAGAAGCTTCCACCTCCACCAAAGCAAAATCAAAGGAGCACATAATTTACTTTGGGTGTAATCAAAAGGGATACTACAAGGACAAGTGTCCATTGGGTAAGAAAAAGGAGGTAAAACCTAAACTCAATTCAAATAATTTGAAGACTAACATGAGTTATAGGGATGGAGCAAAGAAGGATAAGAAGCATATAATTTGCTTCACGTGCGTTGAGCGTGGACATTACCACACCAAGTGCCCGAAGAAAGGAGAAATCAAGAAATTGGCACACTTGAGGAAATTGGAGAAAAAGAGGAGCTCAAGTCCAGGGGGAGCATCAAAGGTAAACGGGAAGCTAATTCCGTGTTTAGAATTCAATCCAATTTCAAATTCTTACATGCTCATTAAGAATAATCATGGATTTAAGTATAATGATAGGAATAGGGTTAACAAGGTAGATCAAAATCCTAGAAAGGTCATGCATCATGATAAATCTAAGACCGTTGGACCTAAGGATCAAGGCAAAAATCCTATGAAGGGGAGACATATGCCTAGAAAGGTGGGTAGGTCTACGAATGTCCAAGGTGGGCACGTGGATTCTAGGGTTAAAAATCTAAAAAGGGAAAATCAAGCTTTGAGGGCAAGGCTTGATAAATTGGAGAAAACCCTAGAAAAATTCGCGTTGGATCTAAGGGTTTAGATATGATGTTGGGTGGTCTAAAACCCAACAATGATAGATCGGGGTTGGGATACTGATCCAAGAGCTCTAATGTCAATGGGAAGAAATATGCTAGGGTAGCATATGAGTATGGCAAGGGGGGAAGTCCAAAAATGGCAAGAGGGTACCATTTAAAAGGAAAAAGAAAGACATAACCAAGGACAAGGTGTCTAAGGTTAAGAAGGTTAGGTTTGTAGGCCAAGAGTCACCGGAGGTACACCGGTGTGGCCTAGTGGTTGTTGAGTCACCTAGGGAGGTGGCAAGGGCTAAGAGCTCAAGGGGAAGCTCTAGGAGCCTTTGGGATCTATGGTGAATGGATCTTGGGAGGTGTTCTCCTAGAGGTCTAGATGGGCCATGGAGTGTGCCAAAAGAATTGGAGATGAACTTGAGTCTCAATTCTTGGGTTTCGGCACTATGGTTTTAAGTTTCATGCATGGAAATATGACATTGGGGTCATATTACATGAAATGGGTTTTTGATCTGTAAATGTCATATGAATTAATGCTAGGGATGCATTGTGGTTTGGTATGGGCAAAGACATCAAGGGGAAACCAAAACTAGGACTTTAGGTCAATGTTTAATTGAACTATTTAGGTAGTTTTGAGTTTTGTGTCAATCTTGGAATGGTGATTGATACATTTTTGAGTGTTTTTTTTTCAAGTAGGTATGGGTACCACAAACCTCTCCACAAAATTTGAGAATTTTTGGAGATTTGTGGAATTTTTGGCGCATTTCTGTTGGGTTCAGAAAGCTGAAAATTGGGTTTTCAGAGTGCCAGTCGATTGGTAAAGGCTGAAAAATGTGTTTCAGCAATTGGAAAGTGTCTTTATGATGTGAAACAAGTGCGAAACCTTATGGGGGGTTAGTACACTGTGTTAATGATCATTTTGTTGGGACCGGGTACATGTTGACATGGATGCGGGTTCGTAACTTTAAAATTAATTAAGTGCAACGGAAGGTTTAGCATAAATAATTTCTCAAATTATTTAATCACACATCTAAGCATGCAACTTTATCTTGTGTAGACATGATCATATATTTATAATTTTGCAGAAACATAAACTAATTTACGTATTACCTCGCGTAATTCGAAGGAGGACGAGATCCAACCGTAAGCGTCCCTTGGAAGCTCCGCCTCTATTCGCGTCCACGCCGAGTATCTTCGGGATGACTTCGCAAAGCCACGAGTTTCGTGTTCTCGAGAACTACTAGATTCTCCGAGAACGCGACAAGAAAAACCAAGAGAGAAGTAATCACATCGAAAAACTCACTACCAAGGTTGGCCGGAATCACAATTCCGGCGAGAAGGAGGAAGATGACTTGCGCCCAATCCCAAGGTGATGATGGCTGGAGAGGAAGATCGTCCCAACGGAAGAACTTCGTCGCCTCGGTGCTTCTCCTTGTGCTCACGACAAGAAGAAGGGAGAAGAACCTTGTGGCCGGCCAAGAGGAAGAAGGGAGGAGAGGGAGAGAGCCCAGGCAAGAATACTTCGATTGTTTTCCAAGCCTTGCCTTGGGTCCTTTATATAGTGGCCTCTCAACCATCAAGCTTCTCAAAAAAGAGACTTATTCCATCATGCCAAGTTTTATCATATTTTAATTCATGATAAAATCGACTAAGTCTCCTTTTTTCTTATGGAATAAATTTTCTTATCATGGTAAATCAATCCATGATTGATTTTATAAAAAAAAATAAACCAATCCATGGTTCATTTTAATTTCCATTAAAAATAAACCAAACCTTCGTTTATTATATAAAAATTTATATCATCTATAATTTTATAAGACAAACCACACTTGGTTTCTTTTAAATTGAACCAAAAACTTGGTTCTCTCCCTTTATTGTGGCCGACCAAGCAAAGAGGATGGAGACCCTCTTTGGCCGGCCCATCCAAGCCACGCCTCAATGAATTAAACTTATTTAATTCATCTATTAAGTCTTCAAAAGACTTAGCCATTTTACGCTTCCGATGCGTCTCTAAAAAATTCAGATTCGACTTATCGTTTGGCTTAACCAAACCTAATCTCTCTTGATTGGAAAATCCAATTTTCAACTCGTTTTAAATCCCTCGGATTACTCGTAGTGCGTGTGACTAAATAGGCTTTCGATTTATGTTGGTCGTCTATAATTAATCAATTATAGAACGATCGTGAGTGGCACCTAGTAGTACATCATGATCCCCAATTAATCGAAAGATCAACGGTTGACCACAGAAACAATTCTGAAACCCTTCAGCAGCTATAATGAATCGTGCCTCATTCCCTTCACCATCTTATACCAACTTGGTTTAGGACATGGTCTATGTGTGTCAGTCCCCACTAGGCTGACTACGTCACACCTAGCCCAAGTAATGTTTTCTCATCCTACGGATTTTAATTACTCTCATGTATTTAAGAGATTCATACTCTGAACATGTCATGCTCTGGCCAGAGGCTTCGAGTAACAATCCGACGATAGGCCTTGGGTATACATCTCCTCGCAAGGAGTGGTAAATCCTTTGTAGGCTGTTCAAACATCTTCGGGCACTTCGGCTTATACCCAATCATCCTGAGTCCACACTTCCTTGGAGATGCTTGCTTAAGATGTCAAAGTATAAGTCTCCATGACCAAGATGACTTGAACACTGCAAGTCAAAGGAACATCGCACATAAGCTGCAGTAAGAACTTCATTGACATATCTATATGTAGACTACCATATGAAGTTTTACAGCCAGTCACTCCAATGAACTAGTTCCCTTAACTAGCATTCATGTTTATCTCCGGACATCCCAATGTCACCAGCCAGTGAGAATCAGCTGATTAGAGAATAACCCATGCTAGTCTCAACAAAATTGATAGTGTCCGTATTTATCAATTAATCGACTAGGGACAATTTCAATACTTCACAATTGCACATGTAGAGATAATCACTAGTTGTGAATTCATCACAAATTCTCTCATGCTGTGAATTGTATTGCGGACATTCAGTAAATGAGTTTAAGATCTCAATCAAATACATAAACATGTATACTCAAATAGTAAATATTCATTTATTAAAATAAATGATTACAATCATAAGGCGATTGCCTTAGGACATTTTTCTCATATCACTAACAAACTCCCACTTGGCCTAATGCCAATCGCTACGGTATCCAATACCACAGGCTCTAACATGACCCTCAAACTTGCTTTGAGGCAAGGCCTTAGTTAAAGGATCCGCTAAATTCCTTTCAGTGGGAATTTTCTCAATTTGTATGTCATTCCTACTTATAATCTCTCTGATCAGATGATAGCGGCGAAGCACGTGTTTGAATCGCTGATGAGACCTTGGTTCCTTTGCTTGTGAAATAGCTCCATTGTTGTCGCAGTAAACCGGCACTGCTTCATCAATGGTTGGAACTACACCAAGTTCGGAGACAAACTTCTTGTTCCAGATTGCTTCCTTTGTTGCTTCCGAAGCTATAATGTATTCCGCTTCCATGGTAGAATCCGCTACGGTGTCTTGCTTGGAACTCTTCCAACTTATTGCGCCTCCATTCAAAATAAATACGTATCCGGACTGAGATTTGGAGTCATCCTTATCTGTCTGGAAACTGACATCTGTATACCCACGTATTACCATATCACCTTCTCCATATATTAGGAACACATCCTTAGTTCTTCTTAAATACTTGAGGATTGTCTTGACAGCCGCCCAATGATCCATTCCTGGATCAGACTGGTATCTGCTTGTGATGCTCAGAGCATACGATACCTCGAGCCTAGTACATAACATAACATACATGATAGATCCTATGGCGGATGCATAAGGAATCTTATGTTGGTGCAGAAAGCACCCAAGTCGAACCTGAGTTTTGATAATGGCGACAGGGATCAAAAGTTAAGTTTTACTTGTTATCTAACATGTTACTCTAGTGTGCAGCGTAAAAAAGTCCTAGCGAAGGACTGCTAGGCACTGGCGAAGGAATGCCAGGGTAAAAAGTCCCAGCGAAGGACTGCTAGGCATTGGCGAAGGAATGCCAGGGTACTGAAGCCCTAGCGAAGGACTGCTAGGCGCCAGGCGAAGGACAGCTTGGGAGTGAAGACCTAGCGAAGGACAGCTAGGCGCCGGGCGAAGGACAGCTTGGTATCCAAGACCTGGCGAAGGACTGCTAGGCAAAAGTCTAACCGGAGGAGCCGGTTGGCATCAGGTACATTCTCCCGAGAGGAGTAGGTGAGGACGCGTTCCCCGTCGAGGGAACAGTAGGCGTCGGTTCGACCTAGGGTTCCATTTTGGAGACCCAAAGTCAGAACCAAGACAGCTAAGGCTATATAAACTAACATCTTGTTGCTTTATAGTGTTTTGGACTAACCCTAGATGCAGGACCCAAGGAACGAGTGTCTGCAGCTCAGAGAGCCTCAAAGGAGTGAGGCAACAGCTGACCAAGGCGCCCGGAGTGTCCCGGGCGCCCCCAAGGTGAAAACAAAACACATAATGCAAAGGAAGGTTTCGACAGTTCATGTTCGGGGCGCCCCCACTGCACCCGGGTGCCCCAGCGCTCCGGGCGCCCCTAGGTGAAGCTACCGAAGCAGCACCAGTGAAGCCAAGAGGATAGAGTTTGACCCGGTCAATCCGGGCGCCCCCAGCGCCCCGGGCGCCCCGGTCAAGATCTGATCCCGAGTTTGAAGGGATCAGAAGCTAACCGAGTTAAAGGCGTATCGACCAACACGTGGGGGGCGCCCCCGACGTTCCGGGCGCCCCCAGGGCCTATAAAAGGGCCCTCGACCCCGAAGCTTCAAACAACGAATTCTTTCAACGCTTCTACGCTCTTCTGCTTCCGCGCTCTGCTCCAGCAACCTCCTGACTCGAGATACAAGCGCCGACGACTTCCTACTGCTCCAGAAAAAGTAATCTACATCGGACGTCGGTAAAACGAAGAGTTTAATTTCAGTACTGCACTTTAACTGTAATTCCATTTCTGTAACTGATTTTGCGCGATTATAGTATTGCCCGTAGTAAACGGTCAGCGACCGTGGGCCTTGGAGTAGGAGTCGACCTAGGCTCCGAACCAAGTAAAAACCTTGGTGTTTGTGTGTTTTTGTTTTTAATCTTCCGCTACACATTCTCTTTTCAAATCCGAACGTTTAACGATATTCACCCCCTCTATTGTTTCTCTTGATCCAACAAGTGGTATCAGAGCGAGGAATTTCAAATTTGGTGCAACCACCAGTTTGAAAATTTTTCGGATTCTTTTTATTCGAATTTCTTCTAATATTTTTTTTTTTGAATTTCTTCTCGTTGATCGAGGTTGGTGCAACACCCCTCGACGAATATTTTTTTCTTATCCCGCACTACTAATCCAAGACCAAGTCTTGGGATGTTTTTTTTGTTTAGTTTACATTTCAGATAAATGGCCATGCAAGAAGGCTTCAGCACCGCACGACCACCTCTCTTCAGTGGAGAAGACTTCTCCTACTGGAAGAGCAGAATGGAGGTCCACCTGAAAACTCAGGTGGACATGTGGATAATCATCCAGTCCGGACTGGAGATTCCGAGAAATGCTGAAGGAGTACCTCAAAGCTACACAGAGTGGGACACCGCTCTGAAACGAAGAATTGAAGCGGATGCAAAGGCGACTCAGACCCTTCAATGCGGCTTAACAAAAGAGGAGCTGAACCGGGTGGGCCCTTTCAACAGTGCCAAGGAGTTGTGGGGAAAACTGATTGAGCTGCACGAAGGGACATCAGACACTCAGATCAGCAAGAGAGATCTGCTCCTGAACAAACTGTATACCATCAAAATGGCCGACAACGAAACAGCAGCCCAGCTTCACGCACGAATCCAAGAACTGATGAACGGTCTTCACACTATTGGTCACAAGGTAGAAAACCGTGACCTAATAAGGTATGCGTTAAATGCTTTCCCTAGAAACACCTTGTGGGCATCTATGGTAGATGCATACAAGGTTTCAAGGGATCTTTCAAAGATTAAATTAGACGAATTATTCACTGAGTTAGAATTACATGAACAGACTAACTGCAATTTGGCCGAGAAAGGTATTGCCCTTATTGCAGGTAAAACTGGAAGGTCAACAAAGAAGAAGCCTCAACCTGAACCCGAGTCTAACTCAGACTCAGACTCAGAAGATGAAGAAGGAGATAGACCTAAGCTGGTCCGACTGGCAAGAAACTACTACAAAGAACTGAAAAATCAAACCAACAGAAGGAAAGCCAACCGAAGAAAGGACGAACCAGCTGAACCCGCAAACGAAAAGAACAAGCCCAACGTGACCTGCTACGAGTGCAAGAAGAAGGGTCACTACAAGACGGAGTGTCCGAACCTAAAGGAAACTAAGAAGAATAGAAGGAAGATGACACTTCAAGCAACGTGGGACGAGTCCTCCTCCGAAGAAGAAGAAGAGGTCCCACAAACGAACCTACTAGCACTAACCGCCTCAGAGAAAGTCGAGACCGAGTCAGAATCAGAACAAGACGACGGCAGACTGACTTTCTCAGAGGACGGCGAAATTAAGGTAAGTGGATTCAATAGATGTCAATTAAATGAACTAATTTCGTATCTTTCTCGAGATTTGGCGAAAGCCAAACTCCGAGTCGAATCCCTCCGACAGGAAGTAAAACTCCTGAAAGAGGGAGCTGACTCTAAACCCTTAACCGAAAAGGTTCAAGAAGGAACTCCTACTCAAGTTGAAAAATATGAGAAAGAGAACTCCTCCCTGAAAATTCAGGTTAAGGATCTTAGATCAGCTTTAGAATGATTCACTTCTGGTTCCAAGGGTCTTGACATGATTCTTGGAAATCAGAAATCAGTTCTAAATCGATCCGGACTTGGCTATAGAACCAAATCTAGACAAAGATCTTACTTTGTTGTACTGAATCAGTCCAGAAGTAAAGTTCAGGCATGGGTACCTAAACTATACCTGAACAAACCAACTTGATCAAATCAGTATTGGATCCCCAAGGACAAGATTCACATCTTGCCTAATTATTACCGTAGCTTTAGTCCAGGGGGAGCCAAATTAAAAATGATATTTATTGTTAAATAGAATTTAATTCTTGCAATTTGCCTGTTTGATTGTTTATTTAAATTTCTACAATTTATCATGCTTAGACTTAGGAATGGTTAGTTTAAGGACTAAACTAACTTAACTGAAACTTGACAACATAGTATTTGGTGGAGGTGAGATGATAGTACGTTAGGGAAACCAATTCTAATAAGGTCAAGTTTACTTGGTCTCTTTAGACTGGTGAAACTAGCCGAAGCTACTGATCCAAAATCCAAACTAGTTAGACCAGAACTTTTCAAAGATTAATTTTGAAAATGAAATTTCATTAAACGGCTTTGTCAAGGAAAGGGTTGATGATCCAATAAGGCTACGACCAAAGAAGGCCTAGTGCCTCGCCAAGACCTGGAAGCCAATTTTTGAATTTCAAATTCAAATTATTCTTTGTCAAATTCAAATCTAACACCAATCTTCAGTTAGGTGTAGATTCAAACATTTTTTTTAATAAATTTAATTGTTTTCAAAAATTAATTTAAGGTTTTCTAAATAAAAATTAATTTTTTAATATAATTTTACTTATCAAAACCTGTCTCACAAAACCTATAAGGCTAACGTGAGTGAAAACCCTAGATTTGGATGAGACAGACTAGGCAGTGAAACTCAATTTAAGCTATTCCTGACTCTAATTGGATCCAAATCAATAAAACTCTTTATGTGTAGGAACATAAAGATTTGGACCAATGGATGTTGGATAGCGGTTGCTCCAGACACATGACTGGAGATAAATTGAAGTTCACCAAACTCAAGTTCAAGAACCTAGGCTCAGTGGCATTTGACAACAATGCTACACTCAAGGTAATTGGGTCAGGTAATATTGAGCTTAAATCTGACTTTGTTATTAAGAAAGTTCTTTTGGTTGAAAACTTCAATTTTAACTTGCTTAGCATAAGTCAGTTATGTGATTCTGGTTATATAGTCACCTTCAACAATTCTAACTGCCTGATTAGAAATGTACAAGACTCAGAAATCATGCTTAAGGGCACTAGGAAAAATAATGTATACACTATAAACCTTTCCCTAGTACCCAAATGTATGTTAACTCAGTTAGAACAATTAAATCTCTGGCATAGGAGACTAGGTCACACTAATCTGAGAACTATCTCAAAAGTCACCCAACTTGGCTTAATCAAAGGTATCCCCAAAATTAAAAACAATGAAAACCTAATATGTGAATCATGTAATCAAGGTAAACAAACCAAATCTAAACACAAACTAATCCAATCTGACCTAACTCAAACCACACTTGAGCTCCTGCACCTTGACCTATTTGATTCACATGGAGCCAAGTCACTAAGCGGAAACCGATACTGCTTAGTAATAGTTGATGATTATTCTAGGTTCACCTGGGTTAGGTTTCTAAAAACCAAAGATGAAACCCTAAACCTATTTAATGAATTCTGTAAATTAATTGAAAATCAAAACGATACTAAAATTAAAAGACTTAGGAGTGACCACGGGGGAGAATTTGAAAATCAACGGTTCGAGGAATTCTATAAGGTCAATGGGTATTTACATGAATTTTCATGTCCTAGAACCCCCCAACAAAATGGGATAGTAGAAAGAAGAAATAGAACATTACAGGAAGCCGCTAGGGCTATGCTCAACGAATTTAGCTTAGCAAACCAATATTGGGCAGAAGCGATTAGTACGGCTTGTTACATCCAAAATAGGGTTCTGATTAACAAGCGACACAACAAAATACCCTATGAACTGTACTACCATAGACTCTCAAATCTACACTACCTAAGGGTCTTTTGATGCAAAGTCCATATCCTGAACACCAAAGACTATTTAGGGAAATTTCAGTCCAAGTCAACCCCAGGTATCTTCCTAGGATACTCAACCACCAGTAGAGCCTATAGAGTTTACAACAAACAAACTAAGAAAATTGAAGAAACAACAAACTTAATATTTGATGAAGAAATCAACTCAACATCTGATAATCCAGACCCAACTTCATCAAATTCTGATCAAGAAAATAATGAACAAACTAGTGAACCTTTAATTGAACCCTTAAACGAACTAACTATTGAACCAATTAACGAGACAACTGAACCAATTATCGAACCAACAAATGAACCAGCCCAAAGAGTCGAATCAAATAGTAAACTAAACCGATCAGCCGGACCTGAGGCTGAACCAAGTTCTAGAAGAATCAAGAAACCCAAACTTAGTCACCCAACCGATCAAATTATGGGTGATCCAACTCTAGGAGTCAGGACTAGATCCTCCTATAGAAACCTTAGTCAAATAGCTATGATATCAAAAATTGAACCCAAAACTATAGAAGAAGCCCTACCTGATCCTGATTGGATCATAGCTATGCAAGAAGAGCTAGCTCAATTTGAGAGAAACCAAGTCTGGGAATTAGTACCTAAACCTGAGGGCAAATCTGTCATTGACACTAAGTGAGTTTTTAGGAATAAGTTGAATGATCAAGGAGAAATAGTCAGAAATAAAGCCCGCTTAGTAGCAAAGGATTTCAACCAAGTAGAAGGATTAGATTACGACGAAACATATGCCCCAGTAGCTAGACTTGAGTCCATTATGATGTTACTGGCCTTTGCATCCCATAAAGGATTTAAGTTATACCAAATAGATGTAAAGTCAGCTTTTCTAAATGGATTCATTAAAGAAGAAGTTTATGTAGGACAACCCCCTGGGTTTGAGGACTTAGAAAGACCTAACCACGTTTACAAACTTACTAAAGCACTATATGGGCTAAAACAAGCACCTAGGGTCTGGTATGAACGTTTATCAACTTACTTAATCTCTAAAGAATTTAAACAAGGACAAATTGACTCAACCTTGTTTATTAAAACCCTAGGAAAAGATATATTTATTGCCCAAATTTACGTAGATGACATAATCTTTGGGTCAACCAACTCGAACTTTCTAAAAGAATTTGTTAAAATAATGGAAAACGAATTTGAAATGAGCCTAGTTGGTGAACTTAACTTTTTCCTAGGCTTACAAATTAAACAAACTAGGGATGGAAACTATGTCCATCAATCTAAATATGCTAAAGAGTTAATAAAGAAATTTAAAATGGATAACTCTAAAAGCATAAGTACCCCCATGGCCACTAATGTAAAAATAGATAGTGACCATGATGGTAAACCAGTGGACCTTAAACTCTATAGAAGTATGATAGGTAGTCTATTGTACCTTACAACCAGCAGACCTGACATTCTTTTTGCTGTAGGGATGTGTGCTAGATACCAAACTTGTGCTAAGGAAACGCACTTAGCAGCCCTAAAAAGAATACTAAGATATGTAAAGGGCACCCTAAATGTAGGGATTTGGTATCCTAGAACCTCAACCTTCAATTTGTCAGGATACTCGGATTCTGACTATGCGGGTTGTAAATTAGATAGAAAGAGCACAAGTGGAAGCTGCCAACTCTTAGGAAATAGTCTAGTAAGTTGGTGCAGCAGAAAACAACACTGTGTAGCTCTGTCCACAACTGAAGCTGAGTATGTAGCCTTAGGAGAGTGTGTAGCACAACTTTTATGGATGATGCACACTCTTAAGGACTTCCAGCTTAACTACACCCAAACTCAAGTATTTATTGACAATATAAGTTCAATTAATCTAACTAAGAACCCAATCTAACATTCTAGAACCAAACACATAGAAGTCAAACATCACTTTGTAAGAGACCATGTAGCCAGGGGTGAAATAGTACTTAAGCACATAGACTCTAAATCCAACTTAGCTGATATACTCACAAAACCCTTACCTGAGTCTGAGTTCAGCTCACTAAGAAGGCAGTTAGGACTATGCTCTGTAGAATAGATTCACTCTACTTTTGATTTTCTTACTGCTTTACTTAATTTAAAAATCAGTTTCTAAAAGAATTTGAAAAACTGTTTTACTTAATTTCAAAATCAGTTTTTTTTAGATTTTTTTTCTTTCGACTTAGTTTTATTTCAAAACTACCCCCTTTCAAAACTAGGGCTTTTTCGCAAATGGACTTAGCCTAGGCCCTAACCCTAGAACTACATACACCTATAAATTTAGAAGCCAGCATCTCACAAGCACCTTAGGGTACTTTTGATTGATAACCTAGAATGGGTTGAGATGCTTAGGTCATTGCCTTAATTCAAGATGCTTTAAGTTAGTGCATCTGCAGTAATTGGGGCACTAAATACAATTTACACAGCAATCAAGTTAAGTGTCAAGCTTAGAAAATCTAACTTGAACAGAAACACTTAACTTGACTAACCTTAGCAAAAACTACTGTTTATAACAGTCAGTAAGTAGCAAATTGGGTTAGACATGTCCCTACAAGAGAAAATTAACTGATTTGGTTTAAGTCTTATCATGAATTGGTTCAGTACAGCAAAATCATGCAAATATTTTTCTTTATGAAAGTTATTTCCTTTATGCAATTTAATTTCTGCTAAGTTCTCAAGTTTTCAAAATCTTACTAAGTACTTCAAAATTCTACTAAGTACTTAAGCTTTCAAAATTTACTAAGCTGGTCCGACTGGCAAGAAACTACTACAAAGAACTGAAGAATCAAACCAACAGAAGGAAGGCCAGCCGAAGAAAGGATGAACCAGCTGAACCCGCAAACGAAAAGAACAAGCCCAACGTGACCTGCTACGAGTGCAAGAAGAAGGGTCACTACAAGACGGAGTGTCCGAATCTAAAGGAAACCAAGAAGAATAGAAGAAAGAAGGCACTTCAAGCTACGTGGGACGAGTCCTCCTCCGAAGAAGAAGAAGAGGTCCCACAGTCGAACCTACTAGCACTAACCGCCTCAGAGAAAGTCGAGACAGAGTCAGAATCAGAACAGGACGACGGCAGACTGACCTTCTCAGAGGACGGCGAAATTAAGGTAAGTGGATTTAATAGATGTCAATTAAATGAACTAATTTCGTATCTTTCTCGAGATTTGGCGAAAGCCAAACTCCGAGTCGAATCCCTCCGACAGGAAGTAAAACTCCTGAAAGAGGGAGCTGACTCTAAACCCTTAACCGAAAAGGCTCAAGAAGGAACTCCTACTCAAGTTGAAAAACTTGAGAAAGAGAACTCCTCCCTGAAAATTCAGGTTAAGGATCTTAGATCAGCTTTAGAACGATTCACTTCTGGTTCCAAGGGTCTTGACATGATTCTTGGAAATCAGAAATCAGTTCTAAATCGATCCGGACTTGGCTATAGAACCAAATCTAGACAAAGATCTTACTTTGCTGTACTGAATCAGTCCAGAAGTAAAGTTCAGGCATGGGTACCTAAACTATACCTGAACAAACCAACTGGATCAAATCAGTATTGGATCCCCAAGGACAAGATTCACATCTTGCCCAATCATTACCGTGGCTTTAGTCCAGGGGGAGCCAAATTAAAAACGATATTTATTGTTAAATAGAATTTAATTCTTGCAATTTGCTTGTTTGATTGTTTATTTAAATTTCTGCAATTTACCATGCTTAGACTTAGGAATGGTTAGTTTAAGGACTAAACAAACTTAACTGAAACTTGACAACATAGTATTGGGTGGCGGTGAGATGATAGTACGTTAGGGAAACCAATTCTAATAAGGTCAAGTTTACTTGGTCTCTTTAGACTGGTGAAACTAGCCGAAGCTACCGATCCAAAATCCAAACTAGTTAGACCAGAACTTTTCAAAGATTAATTTTGAAAATGAAATTTCATTAAACGGCTTTGTCAAGGAAAGGGTTGATGATCCAATAAGGCTACGGCCAAAGAAGGCCTAGTGCCTCGCCAAGACCTGGAAGCCAATTTTTGAATTTCAAATTCAAATTACTCTTTGTCAAATTCAAATCTAACACAAATTTTCAGTTAGGTGTAGAATCAAACATTTTTTTCAAAATAAACTTATTGTTTTCAAAAATTAATTTAAGGTTTTCTAAATAAAAATTAATTTTTCAAAATAATTTTACTTATCAAAACCTGTCTCACAAAACCTATAAGGCTAACGTGATTGAAAACCCTAGATTTGGGTGAGACAGACTAGGCAGTGAAACTCAATTTAAGCTATTCCTGACTCTAATTGGATCCAAATCAATAAAACTCTTTATGTGTAGGAACATAAAGATTTGGACCAATGGATGTTGGATAGCGGTTGCTCCAGACACATGACTGGAGATAAATTGAAGTTCACCAAACTCAAGTTCAAGAACCTAGGCTCAGTGGCATTTGGCAACAATGCTACACTCAAGGTAATTGGGTCAGGTAATATTGAGCTTAAATCTGACTTTGTTATTAAGAAAGTTCTTTTGGTTGAAAACTTCAATTTTAACTTGCTTAGCATAAGTCAGTTATGTGATTCTGGTTATATAGTCACCTTCAACAATTCTAACTGCCTGATTAGAAATGTACAAGACTCAGAAATCATGCTTAAGGGCACTAGGAAAAATAATGTATACACTATAAACCTTCCCCTAGTACCCAAATGTATGTTAACTCAGTTAGAACAATCAAATCTCTGGCATAGGAGACTAGGTCACACTAATCTGAGAACTATCTCAAAAGTCACCCAACTTGGCTTAATCAAAGGTATCCCCAAAATTAAAAACAATGAAAACCTAATATGTGAATCATGTAATCAAGGTAAACAAACCAAATCTAATCACAAACTAATCCAATCTGACCTAACTCAAACCACACTTGAGCTCCTGCACCTTGACCTATTTGATTCACATGGAGCCAAGTCACTAAGCGGGAACCGATACTGCTTAGTAATAGTTGATGATTACTCTAGGTTCACCTGGGTTAGGTTTCTAAAAACCAAAGATGAAACCCTAAACCTATTTAATGAATTCTGTAAATTAATTGAAAATCAAAACGATACTAAAATTAAAAGACTTAGGAGTGACCACGGGGGAGAATTTGAAAATCAACGGTTCGAGGAATTCTGTAAGGTCAATGGGTATTTACATGAATTTTCATGTCCTAGAACCCCCCAACAAAATGGGATAGTCGAAAGAAGAAATAGAACATTACAGGAAGCCGCTAGGGCTATGCTCAACGAATTTAACTTAGCAAACCAATATTGGGCAGAAGCGATTAGTACGGCTTGTTACATCCAAAATAGGGTTCTGATTAACAAGCGACACAACAAAACACCCTATGAACTGTACTACCATAGACTCCCAAATCTACACTACCTAAGGGTCTTTGGATGCAAAGTCCATATCCTAAACACCAAAGACTATTTAGGGAAATTTCAGTCCAAGTCAACCCCAGGTATCTTCCTAGGATACTCAACCACAAGTAGAGCCTATAGAGTTTACAACAAACAAACTAAGAAAATTGAAGAAACAACAAACTTAATATTTGATGAAGAAATCAACTCAACATCTGATAATCCAGACCAACTTCATCAAATTCTGATCAAGAAAATAATGAACAAATGTTGGTGCAGAAAGCACCCAAGTCGAACCTGAGTTTTGATAATGGCAACAAGGCTCAAAAGTTAAGTCTTACTTGTTATCTAAACATGTTACTCTAGTGTGCAGGGTAAAAAGTCCTAGCGAAGGACTGCTAGGCACTGGCGAAGGAATGCCAGGGTAAAAAGTCCTAGCGAAGGACTGCTAGGCACTGGCGAAGGAATGCCAGGTCACAAAGCCCTAGCGAAGGACTGCTAGGCACTGGCGAAGGAATGCCAGGGTACTGAAGCCCTAGCGAAGGACAGCTAGGCACCGGGCGAAGGACAGCTTGGTATCCAAGACCTGGCGAAGGACCGCTAGGCAAAAGTCCAACCAGAGGAGCGGTTGGCATCAGGTACATTCTCCCGAGAGGAGTAGGTGAGGACGCGTTCCCCGTCGAGGGAACAGTAGGCGTCGGTTCGACCTAGGGTTCCATTTTGGAGACCCAAAGTCAGAACCAAGACAGCTAAGGCTGTATAAACTAACATCTTGTTGCTTTATAGTGTTTTGGACTAACCCTGGATGCAGGACCGAAGGAACGAGTGTCTGCAGCTCAGAGAGCCTCAAAGGAGTGAGGCAAAAGCTGACCAGGGCGCCCGGAGTGTCCCGGGCGCCCCCAAGGTGAAAACAAAACACATAATGCAAAGGAAGGCTTCGACAGTTCATGTTCGGGGCGCCCCCATGCTCCCGGGCGCCCCCGCTGCACCCGGGCGCCCCCAGCGCTCCGGGCGCCCCCAGGTGAAGCTACCGAAGCAGCTCCAGCGAAGCCAAGAGGATAAGAGTTTGACCCGGTCAATCCGGGCGCCCCCAGCGTCCCGGGCGCCCCGGTCAAGATCTGATCCCGAGTTTGAAGGGATCAGAAGCGGACCGAGTTAAAGGCGGATCGGCCGACACGTGGGGGGGCGCCCCCGACGTTCCGGGCGCCCCCAGGGCCTATAAAAGGGCCCTCGACCCCGAGGCTTCAAACAACGAATTCTTTCAACGCTTCTACGCTCTTCTGCTTCCGCGCTCTGCTCCGGCAACCTCCCGACTCAAGATACAAGCGCCGACGACGTCCTACTGCTCCGGAAAAAGTAATCTACATCGGACGTCGGTAAAAAGAAGAGTTTAATTTCAGTACTGCACTTTAACTGTAATTCCATTTCTGTAACTGATTTTGCGCGATTATAGTATTGCCCGCAGTAAACGGTCAGCGACCGTGGGCCTTGGAGTAGGAGTCGACCTAGGCTCCGAACCAAGTAAAAACCTTGGTGTCTGTGTGTGTTTGTTTTTAATCTTCCGCTACGCATTCTCTTTTCAAATCCGAACGTTTTCCGATATTCACCCCCCTCTATCGGTTCTCTCGATCCAACAAGTGGTATCAGAGCGGGGAAGTTCAAATTTGGTGCAACCACCAGTTTGAAAATTTTTCGGATTTTATTTAATTTTTCTTTTAATATTTTTTTCGTTCGAATTTCTTTTAATATTTTTTTCTCGTTCGAATTTCGCTTAATATTTTTCTTCGTTCGAATTTCGTTTAATATTTTTTTTCGTTCGAACTTCGTTTAATATTCTTTTTCCGTTCGAATTTCTTCTAATATTTTTTTCGTTCGAATTTCTTCTCTTTGATCGAGGTTGGTGCAACACCCCTCGATATTTAATTTTCTTTATCCCGCACTACTAATCCAAGACCAAGTCTTGGGACAAAGTTCTTCTTTTTCTTATCTCTTTTTCAGATAAAATATCTAATGGCCATGCAAGAAGGATTCAGCACAGCCAGACCTCCTCTTTTCAGTGGAGAAGACTTTTCCTACTGGAAAAGTCGAATGGAGGTCCACCTGAAAACTCAGGTGGACATGTGGATAATCATCCAGTCCGGACTGGAGATCCCCAAAAATGCTGAAGGAGTACCTCAAAGCTACACAGAGTGGGACACCGCTCTGAAACGAAGAATTGAAGCAGATGCAAAGGCGACCCAGACCCTTCAATGCGGCTTAACAAAAGAGGAGCTGAACCGGGTGGGCCCTTTCAACAGTGCCAAGGAGCTGTGGGGAAAACTGATCGAGCTGCACGAAGGGACATCAGACACTCGGATCAGCAAGAGAGATCTGCTCCTGAACAAACTGTATACCATCAAAATGGCCGACAACGAAACAGCAGCCCAGCTTCACGCACGAATCCAAGAACTGATGAACGGTCTTCACACTATTGGTCACAAGGTAGAAAACCGTGACCTAATAAGGTATGCGCTAAATGCTTTCCCTAGAAACACCTTGTGGGCATCTATGGTAGATGCATACAAGGTTTCAAGGGATCTTTCAAAGATTAAATTAGACGAATTATTCTCTGAGTTAGAATTACATGAACAGACTAACTGCAATTTGGCCGAGAAAGGTATTGCCCTTGTTGCAGGTAAAACTGGAAGGTCAACAAAGAAGAAGCCTCAACCTGAACCCGAGTCTAACTCAGACTCAGACTCAGAAGATGAAGAAGGAGATAGACCTAAGCTGGTCCGACTGGCAAGAAACTACTACAAAGAACTGAAGAATCAAACCAACAGAAGGAAGGCCAGCCGAAGAAAGGATGAACCAGCTGAACCCGCAAACGAAAAGAACAAGCCCAACGTGACCTGCTACGAGTGCAAGAAGAAGGGTCACTACAAGACGGAGTGTCCGAATCTAAAGGAAACCAAGAAGAATAGAAGAAAGAAGGCACTTCAAGCTACGTGGGACGAGTCCTCCTCCGAAGAAGAAGAAGAGGTCCCACAGTCGAACCTACTAGCACTAACCGCCTCAGAGAAAGTCGAGACAGAGTCAGAATCAGAACAGGACGACGGCAGACTGACCTTCTCAGAGGACGGCGAAATTAAGGTAAGTGGATTTAATAGATGTCAATTAAATGAACTAATTTCGTATCTTTCTCGAGATTTGGCGAAAGCCAAACTCCGAGTCGAATCCCTCCGACAGGAAGTAAAACTCCTGAAAGAGGGAGCTGACTCTAAACCCTTAACCGAAAAGGCTCAAGAAGGAACTCCTACTCAAGTTGAAAAACTTGAGAAAGAGAACTCCTCCCTGAAAATTCAGGTTAAGGATCTTAGATCAGCTTTAGAACGATTCACTTCTGGTTCCAAGGGTCTTGACATGATTCTTGGAAATCAGAAATCAGTTCTAAATCGATCCGGACTTGGCTATAGAACCAAATCTAGACAAAGATCTTACTTTGCTGTACTGAATCAGTCCAGAAGTAAAGTTCAGGCATGGGTACCTAAACTATACCTGAACAAACCAACTGGATCAAATCAGTATTGGATCCCCAAGGACAAGATTCACATCTTGCCCAATCATTACCGTGGCTTTAGTCCAGGGGGAGCCAAATTAAAAACGATATTTATTGTTAAATAGAATTTAATTCTTGCAATTTGCTTGTTTGATTGTTTATTTAAATTTCTGCAATTTACCATGCTTAGACTTAGGAATGGTTAGTTTAAGGACTAAACAAACTTAACTGAAACTTGACAACATAGTATTGGGTGGCGGTGAGATGATAGTACGTTAGGGAAACCAATTCTAATAAGGTCAAGTTTACTTGGTCTCTTTAGACTGGTGAAACTAGCCGAAGCTACCGATCCAAAATCCAAACTAGTTAGACCAGAACTTTTCAAAGATTAATTTTGAAAATGAAATTTCATTAAACGACTTTGTCAAGGAAAGGGTTGATGATCCAATAAGGCTACGGCCAAAGAAGGCCTAGTGCCTCGCCAAGACCTGGAAGCCAATTTTTGAATTTCAAATTCAAATTATTCTTTGTCAAATTCAAATCTAACACCAATTTTCAGTTAGGTGTAGAATCAAAATTTTTTTCAAAATAAATTTAATTGTTTTCAAAAATTAATTTAAGGTTTTCTAAATAAAAATTAATTTTTCAAAATAATTTTACTTATCAAAACCTGTCTCACAAAACCTATAAGGCTAACGTGATTGAAAACCCTAGATTTGGGTGAGACAGACTAGGCAGTGAAACTCAATTTAAGCTATTCCTGACTCTAATTGGATCCAAATCAATAAAACTCTTTATGTGTAGGAACATAAAGATTTGGACCAATGGATGTTGGATAGCGGTTGCTCCAGACACATGACTGGAGATAAATTGAAGTTCACCAAACTCAAGTTCAAGAACCTAGGCTCAGTGGCATTTGGCAACAATGCTACACTCAAGGTAATTGGGTCAGGTAATATTGAGCTTAAATCTGACTTTGTTATTAAGAAAGTTCTTTTGGTTGAAAACTTCAATTTTAACTTGCTTAGCATAAGTCAGTTATGTGATTCTGGTTATATAGTCACCTTCAACAATTCTAACTGCCTGATTAGAAATGTACAAGACTCAGAAATCATGCTTAAGGGCACTAGGAAAAATAATGTATACACTATAAACCTTCCCCTAGTACCCAAATGTATGTTAACTCAGTTAGAACAATCAAATCTCTGCATAGGAGACTAGGTCACACTAATCTGAGAACTATCTCAAAAGTCACCCAACTTGGCTTAATCAAAGGTATCCCCAAAATTAAAAACAATGAAAACCTAATATGTGAATCATGTAATCAAGGTAAACAAACCAAATCTAATCACAAACTAATCCAATCTGACCTAACTCAAACCACACTTGAGCTCCTGCACCTTGACCTATTTGATTCACATGGAGCCAAGTCACTAAGCGGGAACCGATACTGCTTAGTAATAGTTGATGATTACTCTAGGTTCACCTGGGTTAGGTTTCTAAAAACCAAAGATGAAACCCTAAACCTATTTAATGAATTCTGTAAATTAATTGAAAATCAAAACGATACTAAAATTAAAAGACTTAGGAGTGACCACGGGGGAGAATTTGAAAATCAACGGTTCGAGGAATTCTGTAAGGTCAATGGGTATTTACATGAATTTTCATGTCCTAGAACCCCCCAACAAAATGGGATAGTCGAAAGAAGAAATAGAACATTACAGGAAGCCGCTAGGGCTATGCTCAACGAATTTAGCTTAGCAAACCAATATTGGGCAGAAGCGATTAGTACGGCTTGTTACATCCAAAATAGGGTTCTGATTAACAAGCGACACAACAAAACACCCTATGAACTGTACTACCATAGACTCCCAAATCTACACTACCTAAGGGTCTTTGGATGCAAAGTCCATATCCTAAACACCAAAGACTATTTAGGGAAATTTCAGTCCAAGTCAACCCCAGGTATCTTCCTAGGATACTCAACCACCAGTAGAGCCTATAGAGTTTACAACAAACAAACTAAGAAAATTGAAGAAACAACAAACTTAATATTTGATGAAGAAATCAACTCAACATCTGATAATCCAGACCCAACTTCATCAAATTCTGATCAAGAAAATAATGAACAACCTAGTGAACCTTTAATTGAACCCTTAAACGAACTAACTATTGAACCAATTAATGAGACAATTGAACCAATTATCGAACCAACAAATGAACCAGCCCAAAGAGTCGAATCAAATAGTGAACCAAACCGACCAGCCGGACCTGAGGCTGAACCAAGTTCTAGAAGAACCAAGAAACCCAGACTTAGTCACCCAACCGATCAAATTGTGGGTGATCCAACTCTAGGAGTCAGGACTAGATCCTCCTATAGAAACCTTAGTCAAATAGCTATGATATCAAAAATTGAACCCAAAACTATAGAAGAAGCCCTACCTGATCCTGATTGGATCATAGCTATGCAAGAAGAGCTAGCTCAATTTGAGAGAAACCAAGTCTGGGAATTAGTACCTAAACCTGAGGGCAAATCCGTCATTGACACTAAGTGGGGTTTTAGGAATAAGTTGAATGATCAAGGAAAAATAGTAAGAAATAAAACCCGCTTAGTAGCAAAGGGTTTCAGCCAAGTAGAAGGATTAGATTACGACGAAACATATGCCCCAGTAGCTAGACTTGAGTCCATTAGGATGTTACTGGCCTTTGCATCCCATAAAGGATTTAAGCTATACCAAATGGATGTAAAGTCAGCTTTTCTAAATGGATTCATTAAAGAAGAAGTTTATGTAGGACAACCCCCTGGGTTTGAGGACTTAGAAAGACCTAACCACGTTTACAAACTTACTAAAGCACTATATGGGCTAAAACAAGCACCTAGGGCCTAGTATGAATATTTATCAACTTACTTAATCTCTAAAGAATTTAAACAAGGACAAATTGACTCAACCTTGTTTATTAAAACCCTAGGAAAAGATATATTTATTGCCCAAATTTACATAGATGACATAATCTTTGGGTCGACCAACTCGAACTTTCTAAAAGAATTTATTAAAATAATGGAAAACGAATTTGAAATGAGCCTAGTTGGTGAACTTAACTTTTTCCTAGGCTTACAAATTAAACAAACTAGGGATGGAAACTATGTCCATCAATCCAAATATGCTAAAGAGTTAATAAAGAAATTTAAAATGGATAACTCTAAAAGCATAAGTACCCCCATGGCCACTAATGTAAAAATAGATAGTGACCCTGATGGTAAACCAGTGGACCTTAAACTCTATAGAAGTATGATAGGTAGTCTACTGTACCTTACAGCCAGCAGACCTGACATTCTTTTTGCTGTAGGGATGTGTGCTAGATACCAAACCTGTGCTAAGGAAACACACTTAGCAGCCCTAAAAAGAATACTAAGATATGTAAAGGACACCCTAAATGTAGGGATTTGGTATCCTAGAACCTCAACCTTCAATTTGTCAGGATACTCGGATTCTGACTATGCGGGTTGTAAATTAGATAGAAAGAGCACATGTGGAAGCTGCCAAGTCTTAGGAAATAGTCTAGTAAGTTGGTGCAGCAGAAAACAACACTGTGTAGCTCTATCCACAACTGAAGCAGAGTATGTAGCCTTAGGAGAGTGTGTAGCACAACTTTTATGGATGATGCACACTCTTAAGGACTTCCAGCTCAACTACACCCAAATTCAAGTATTTATTGACAATATAAGTTCAATTAATCTAACTAAGAACCCAATCCAACATTCCAGAACCAAACACATACAAGTCAAACATCAATTTGTAAGAGACCATGTAGCCAGGGGTGAAATAAATCCAACTTAGCTGATATACTCACAAAACCCTTACCTGAGTCTGAGTTCAGCTCACTAAGAAGGCAGTTAGGACTGTGCTCTGTAGAATAGGTTAACTCTACTTTTGATTTTCTTACTGCTTTACTTAATTTAAAAATCAGTTTCTAAAAGAATTTGAAAAACTGTTTTACTTAATTTCAAAATCAGTTTTTAAATTTTTTTTTCTTTCGACTTAGTTTTATTTCAAAACTACCCCCTTTCAAAACTAGGACTTTTTCACAAATGGACTTAGCCTAGGCCCTAACTCTAGAACTGCATGCACCTATAGATTTAGAAGCCAGCATCTCACAAGCACCTTAGGGTACTTTTGATTGATAACCTAGAATGGGTTGAGATGCTTAGGTCTTTGCCTTAATTCAAGATGCTTTAAGTCAGTGCATCTGCAGTAATTGGGGCACTAAATACAACTTACACAACAATCAAGTTAAGTGTCATGTTTAGAAAATCTACTTGAACAGAAACACTTAACTTGACTAACCCTAGCAAAAACTACTGTTTATAATAGTTAGTATGTAGCTAATTGGGTTAGACAGGTCCCTACAAGAGAAAATCAACTGATTTGGTTTAAGTCTTATCATGAATTGGTTCAGTACAGCAAAATCATGCAAATATTTTCCTTTATGAAAGTTATTTCCTTTATGCAAGTTAATTTCTGCTATATTTATCTATTTTTGATATATGACAAAGGGGGAGAGATAGGAAAGGAGAGAGTTTAAAATTTTCTAGCTCAAATTTTTTAAAAAAGCTCAAATTTTTTAAACTCTATCCTTTACTCAAAAAGTACTAAGTTTCTCAAAACACTTAAGCTTTTCAAAACTTTTCTAAGTATTTAAGCTTTTCAAAACTTTTCTAAGTACTTAAGCTTTTTAAAAATTTTCTAAGTACTTATATTTTTCAAAATTTTTCAAACTCTATCTTTTACTCAAAAAGTACAAAGTCACTAAGTACTTAAGTTCTCAAGTTTTCAAATCTTACTAAGTACTTAAATTTTCAAAATTCTACTATGTACTTAAGCTTTCAAAATTTTACTAAGTACTTAAGCTTTCAAAATTTTACTAAGTTCTTAAAGTTTCAAAATCTTATTAAGTACTTTAAACTAACATTTCTTAAAAGTTTCCTAAGTACTTAAAACTGAAGTTTTTCAAACTCTAAGTACTTAAAAGTAAAGTGTTCAAATTTAACCAAGTACTGTAAAACTTAAAGTTTTCAAAACTTTTGAGTACTTTAAACTTAAGGCATCAAAATTTTCAGTACTCAAAACTTAAGGATTTCAAAACACTTCTTAAAGTTTTCAAAATTTGTCAAAGTGGTTAAATTCCTTCCAAAGTACACAACGAAAATCATTTTGGAAAATATAAGCTTTAAAGCTTAAAATTTTTTACCATCTTCAGACTTAAAACCTATTTTCAAAAACCCCACGAATTTTTGAAAAATCTAGGGGGAGATTCCTTCCAGGGGGAGGGAACAAAAGGTAATTTTTATGCTTTGATTAAACTTAACTTTTTGAACTAGGGTTGCCATAAATCAAAAAGGGGGAGATTGTTGGTGCAGAAAGCACCCAAGTCGAACTTGAGTTTTGATAATGGCAACAAGGCTCAAAAGTTAAGTCTTACTTGTTATCTAAACATGTTACTCTAGTGTGCAGGGTAAAAAGTCCTAGCGAAGGACTGCTATGCACTGGCGAAGGAATGCCAGGATAAAAGTCCTAGCGAAGGACTGCTAGGCACTGGCGAAGGAATACCAGGTCACAAAGCCCTAGCGAAGGACTGCTAGGCACTGGCGAAGGAATGCCAGGGTACTGAAGCCCTAGCGAAGGACAGCTAGGCACTGGGCGAAGGACAGCTTGGTATCCAAGACCTGGCGAAGGACTGCTAGGCAAGAGTCCATCCAGAGGAGCGGTTGGCATCAGGTACATTCTCCTGAGAGGAGTAGGTGAGGACGCGTTCCCCGTCGAGGGAACAGTAGGCGTCGGTTCGACCTAGGGTTCCATTTTGGAGACCCAAAGTCAGAACTAAGATAGCTAAGGCTGTATAAACTAACATCTTGTTGCTTTAAAGTGTTTTGGACTAACCCTGGATGCAGGACCGAAGGAACGAGTGTCTGCAGCTCAGAGAGCCTCAAAGGAGTGAGGTAAAAGCTAACCAGGGCGCCCGGAGTGTTCCGGGCGCCCCCAAGGTGAAAACAAAACACATAATGCAAAGGAAGGCTTCGACAGTTCATGTTCGGGGCGCCCCCATGCTCCCGGGCGTCCCCGCTGCACCCTGGCGCCCCCAGCGCTCCGGGCGCCCCCAGGTGAAGCTACTGAAGTAGCTCCAGCGAAGCCAAGAGGATAAGAGTTTGACCCGGTCAATCCGGGCGCCCCCAGCGTCCCGGGCGCCCCGGTCAAGATCTGATCCTGAGTTTGAAGGGATCAGAAGCGGACCGAGTTAAAGGCAGATCGGCCGACACGTGTGGGGGGGGGGGCGCCCCCGATGTTGCGAGCGCCCCCAGGGCCTATAAAAGGGCCCTCGACCCCGAGGCTTAAGACAATGAATTCCTTCAACGCTTCTACGCTCTTCTGCTTCCGCGCTCTGCTCTGCCAACCTCCCGACTCAAGATACATGCACCGACGACGTCCTACTGGTCCGGAAAAAGTAATCTACATCGGACGTCGGTAAAAAGAAGAGTGTAATTTCAGTACTGCACTTTAACTGTAATTCCATTTCTGTAACTGATTTTGCGCGATTATAGTATTGCCCGCAGTAAACGGTCAGCGACCGTGGACCTTGGAGTAGGAGTCGACCTAGGCTCCGAACCAAGTAAAAACCTTAGTGTCTGTGTGTGTTTGTTTTTAATCTTCCGCTACGCATTCTCTTTTCAAATCCGAACGTTTTCCGATATTCACCCCCCCTCTATCGGTTCTCTCGATCCAACAGATTCTAGGTTTAGGAACCTAGAAAGGGAAAATCAAGCCTTAAGGGAAAAGCTTGATAGATTAGAGAAAACCCTAGAGAGATTCACTATTGGATCTAAGGGTTTAGATATGGTGTTGGGTGGTTTAAACCGCACCAATGATATATCGGGGTTGGGATACCGGTCTAAGAACTCCCATGCCAAGGGAAAGAAATATGCTAGGGTAGCAAATGATTATGGTAAGAAGGGGGAGTCTAAAAATGGCAAAGGGGTGCTATTTAAAGGAAAAAGAAATGACTTAACCAAAGACAAGGTGTCTAAGGTTAAGAGGGTTGAGTTTGTAGGCCAAGAGTCACCGGTGGATACCGATGTGGCCTAGTGATGGTTGAGTCATGTAACGCCCGCCCTTATATCTACTCTCGGGGCGGGGTTACGTACTATCCATCGTAAAATTTTAACATAAAATAAAAACACAAGTGCAAGGACTAAGTACTGAGCATGCTTGTTTAAAACTACCAAGTGATATTTACAAGTGCTAAGCATATTAGTCAGTGCATGCCAATCAGATATCATGCTTTAATGATTAGAACATGGTAGGTTCACAAGTAGTTCAACTCAACATATAAGAGTAATCCAAGTGTAATTTCTAATATTCAAAAGTACCAACTCTAATCACTAGCATTTATTATTGAAGAAAACATTATCATAGGCATAGTAATGTAGATATAAAAATCTTTCTTTCCCGAGCCACCACCCCACACATCTTCAGCCCTCCTGCCTCTTCCTTTAGTTTAAGTGTCCCTTACCCTTATCTGCAGCATAAGACAACACATAAACTAGTAAGCACAAATGCTTAGTAAGGATCCTGTCCTACTCGCAAAATCCATACGAAGAATACAACATATACACATAAGGAATCATAAGCATGAGTTTATCATAGCATACTAAACATCCAAGTTTCTAAGCAAGCAGTATAAAGTATCTTAAGCATACCCTTCACATATAATAAATGTTTTCAAAACAATTCCATAAAGGTATTACTTAAAAATATTTCAACATCATATAGGGCCCAGTTGTGTACCACATAATGCGCGTTCCCTAATGAATTGGGGTAGCGAGCCACCAATCCCATTAGAGCAGGACCCTTCCGTCCTACCGGAGCCATGACCTTAAGTTAACATGCACCCCGGATTTGTTTAACGACCCTCTTCCGAGTCGGGTACACAACTTACAAAGTAAAATACTTATCGTGTCTTTACATATATGCTAAGGAGTACTCCAATTTCACTTCTCAAGGGACACACCACTCTTCAAGGGTGCTCATGATCCCATAGGGACACACCACACAACATAAGGGTGTTCTTGATCCCATACTTAGTGGAGTATCCTTTCAAGCATTTTAACATACACATCACATGCAATCTCATAAGGGTGCCCCATGGGCTATAAGACATGCTCATACATACATCATGCTTCAACCACTTAACATACTTTATATATGACCAGATTGGTCACATAGATCATACTCATATCATAGGAAGTGGTAGCATGCTTCATGGATTAAATTCATTCTTCCTAACCCTAAACTAGGGTTTGGCAGAATTTCATAAGGTAAGGATAGGTTAGGTTTTTTTTTGACATCAAACATCCCATACAAGCATCACATATCTATACATCATGTATCATACTAAGCATAGCATACATCATGGGGTAATCAACCTTCACAACCCTAATGTTCCTTGCCTTGGCCGAAAGTCATGCTAGGGAAAAATTAAGTTTTCCAATCAAACATTCCATTTAAACATCACGTGCATATACGTATCATCATCCCAAACATAAGCATATCTCATAGGGTACATCCCATGCAAGCATCACACATATATATATCATGTATCATACTAAGCATAGCATACATCATGGGGTAATCAACCTTCACAACCCTAATGGTTCATGCCTTGGCCGAAAGTCATGCTAGGGGGAAGTTAAGTTTTCCAATTAAACATTCCATTTAACATCACATGCATATACATATCATCATCTCCAAACATAAGCATATCTCATAGGGTAGTTTAACCTTCACAAACCCTAATCTATTCATGTTGGCCGAATGGTGTAGGGTAGGGGGATTAGGGTTTTTGAAATCAAACCTTCACACAACCATTTATACAAACACCTTGTCTACACTACTAAGCATGGATACATCATGGAGAATTTCAACCCTCACTAACCCTAACCTCTTGTTCATGGCCGAATGGTATAGGGTGCTCAACCCCTAGTTTTTGGCTTCACAACATGAAGGGAAAACAACCTATCTATATACCCTAAGTCCCAAGGGGTCTCCTCATGCATCAAGGAGTAGCCAAGGTCTCCCCTTTGGGGGTGGCCGAAACTCACACAAGGGGTAACTCCCATTTTCGAAACAAGAAAAGAAAAGGAATCATGAAATCAACAATTACATTGCAGGTGAGGGGATACTTACATCCTTTCGCTTGAAAATCACCTTCTCTAAATCCTTAGGGTGCCCTTGGTTGAAGGAAGAGTGAGAGTTCCTTTTGCTAGAACTCCTCTAAACACTTGGCCCTAGTAGAGGGCAAAAAATCCTTGGATGGGGTCTTCTTCCTTCCAATTCCCTAGGGTTAGAACCCTAGGGTGTATTTTCGAAAATTGAAATGGGGGAAGAGGCTAGAGTTTTCGGTGGGGAGAGTGAGGAAGAAGAAGAGAGGAAGTTATTCCTCCCTCTCCCTCTCTTATTTATACTATTCTCATGAAGGGACTTGTCTCTTCACTTCCCTAGCTTTAACGAACATGTTTCTTATTCTCTCAACATGAAACATTGCTTGGTGCATTGGTTAAGACATGGTTAATGTAACTAGGAGGTTCAAGGTTCGATCCTTGCTTCCTCCTTTCTACACTTTCTTTTTATCACATTTTGCACTAATCCACATCAAAGCCCATTAAGCCAAGCCCATCATGAAATTTCATAATAATAATGTTTCATGAATTCAAAACATTATATATATGGGAAAATTTGGGGTGTTACAAGTCACCTGTAACGCCCGCCCATTTTCAGCCTTACGGCGGCGCTACATGACATACATATACGCATATGGACTTCTTAATGCAGCGGAATAATTTTAAAACTTTATCCACATGCGTTTAAACCATGCACTTATAACTTAAATCATGTTAACACATTCTTAGCTATCATTCTTAAACATAGTGACATGGTAAACTTAGCATTCATTCTTAATCATATAGCATCATTCTTAAACATGTTTGCATGGTCATCATGTAAAGGTAGAAAGACATAGGATCTTTTCTTTTCTTTTGCCAAGTCATTGCCACACATACACACTTGCCCCTCCTGCTGCTTCCCTTCATAACCTCTTTCTTGATTTGCGGTATAAGAACATAAGACTATAAGCACATAGGCTTAGTAAGACCCTTTCCTACTCACTAAAACCATACGTCATATCATACATAAACATATGAAACATTCATCATAGCATAATTCTGAACATAAAACATAAGCTTACTCTTAACGTAAACATGGGCATCACATACTTATCATTGCATTAATCTTAACATGAATATAAGCATAATCATACTTATCATGGCATATTTCTTATCATGAACATAAGCATAAACATACTTATTATGACATGATACATGGCATAAATATAAACATAAAACATACTTAGCATGACATGATACATGGCATAGAGATAAACAAAAACATACTTAGCATGACATGATACATGGCATAGATATAAACATAAAACATACTTAGCATGGCATGATACATGGCATAGATATAAACCTAAAACATACTTAGCATAACATGATACATGGCATAGATATAAACATAAAACATACTTAGCATGACATGATACATGGCATAGATATAAACATAAAACATAAACATAAAACATTGTCCATCATGCATAATGCATAACATGAATGAATGCATGAGTCAAATGCATATATCATAAGGATGCTTAATTTGAAAACCATAGTTATAAATACTTAAACCTAATCATAACATCATTGGGGTCCCCGGCTTGTACCACTTACATACATAATAAGCGCGCATCCCTAAGTAAATACGAGGTAGCGAGCCCCGACCTACTAGGGTAAGGACAGCATAGTCGGTAGTCCCAAAACTGGGGCGTTCTTAAGGTGCCCATCCCTGTTGCACAGCTTCGGTAGTGCCAGAACCGTGGACAGCATAGTCGGTAGTCCAGAACCGGGGCGTTCTTAAGGTGCCCATCCCTTGGACCCATACTTCGGTCCGGTACAAGCCCATTCATAAAGTAAAATAACTTCACATGCTTTATCATTCATAGGCATACATGACATAAACATAATCTTGTTTCATAAGACTTGACATAAGAATAGGAACAGCTGCGGTAGTTCCAGAACCGTGGACAGCTACGGTAGTCCAGAACCGAGGCGTTCTTAAGGTGCCCATCCCTTAGCATGACATAAACATACTTAACATTTCATCATTCATACTTATCATCATGATGCCTTAAAGGCATGCACATTCATCATCATTCATTATTCTCATTCAGAAGGTATGTCATGCTTATCTCATTTGTCTTAGAGCCATGGTTATCATTTTCATTCATCATCTTCATTCTTAAACATAGCATACGTACATATTATTCATAACGCATGGCATACATACATGTCATTCACAAAACATGGCATACATACATATCATTCATAGATCATGGCATACATACATATCATTCATAAATCATGGCATACATACATATTATTCTTAAAGCATGGCATACATATTTAATTAGCATCTTCATTCATCAAGCAGCCATGATCATGGTATATAGGAAAACATACATAGATCTTTTCATTTATGATACATATCCCCTAGGTTCATGGCACATGGTCTAAACATTTATGAATAATCATAGCAGAAGACCTAACGTACGAAGTCATGATACATCTTACATGAAGCTAGGGTTTTAGGTCACATAAAAATTCTTACATCTTACTTAATCATATACTTACATCTTAATAACCTATACTCAAGCCTCCTTGAGACCTTAACCCAAACCAAACCCTAAATTAGGGTCTTGGCCGAAACCCTAAAGGACAATAAGTCCATGAGAAATTCACATAGGTCATGATTACATTCCATACCATACATACTATGCTATAGAAAAACCATTTGATCCCTTATTTGGATTTAACTCCAAGTCCTATCCCTAAATCATGAGTTGGCCGAAACTCAAAGAGGATCACAAGCCCATGAAAAATTCATAAAATGCCCAAGTCACATCTATTACCTTACATATAATAACATGGGAGTCATTTGAACCCTTGCTTGGAGTTAAACCTAACTTCTTTGCCCTAAAACTCCTCTTGGCCGAAAGTTATATGAGCCCTAAACCATGTAAAACTTTCACATAAACCCCTATCAACACCTTTTACAATATGAGAAAACATAAGAAACATCATTTGAGAGTTAGATCCAAACCCAACCATAGAAACCTATGGTGGCCGAAAGTTTCAAGGGTCCTAACTTTGGTTTTCTCCACATATAGTCCAAACAAAATATTTCATCATGAAAATAACTCGGAAACTATTATACCACAGGTGAGGGAGTCTTACCTTGGGTTAGAGAACCTAGATCTTAAAAAGGGAGTCTCCTTGTGGAGTTTTTCCAAAGAAAATCTCCTTGTGGAGTTTCGGCTAGGAGAAGAAGGAAGGAGGGAAGAAGAGGTTTATTTATAATGTCCTTTTGTCTCTTCACAAGTGCCTTTTCATCTTCTTCACATGGTGTCTCTTCACATCCCCTACCATTAACTAAAATCCACTTCATTCTCTACTAGCACTCCCTTGCTAGGTCAATTGGTTAGTGCATGCATGGTGGTACCATAGGTCCAAGGTTCAATCCTTGGTGCATGCACTTTGTTTTTATTTTTATTTTTAGTTTTATTTTTCTTATTTCCGAAAATTCCTCAAAAATTCACCCATGATCATGCTAATATTCCTAATTAAAACCCATTTATATTTATATTAAATTTCACCTAAAATCTACTAATAACCATGGTACTAGAAAAGCCCATATAAGACCCATTAGTACTTAGCTTCTCAATTTAAATAGGGAAAAATCATGGATAACTAGGCTAAAGGTCGTACTAGTATTTCTAGGTTCCTCAAGACTATCTAGACATGATCAATATTTTTAAAGAAAATATTGAAAGAATTTTCCGGGTCGTTACATCACCTAGGGAGGTGGCTAGGGCTAAGAGCTCAAGGGGGAGCTCTAGAAACCTTTGGGATATATAGTGAATGAATCTTTGGAGGGTTCCTCCTAGAGTTCTAGTTGGACCATGGAGTATGCCAAAGGAATTGGAGACGGACTTGAGTCTCAATTCTTGGGTTTTGGCACGGTGTTTTTGAGTTTCATGCATGGAAATATGACATTGGGGTTATATTGCATGAAAATTAGTTTTTGATATGTAATTGCCATGTAAATCAATGCTAGGGACGCATTGTGGGTTGGCATGGGCAGAGACATCAAGGGGAAACCAAAACTAGGACTTTTTGTTAAGCTTTGAATAAACATTTTTGCTAGTTTTTGGGTTTTGTGTCAAACTTGAGAATAGTGATAGATACATTTTGGAGTGTATTTTTTCCAAGTAGATATGGGTACCACAAACCTCTCCACAAAATTTGGAATTTTTTGGAGATTTATTGAATTTCTGGCGCATTCCTGAATTTCGTCAGAAAGGCTGAAATTCTGGATTTCAGAGTATCAGTCGACTGCCCTGGGGGGCAGTCGACTGGTCAAGGCTGATTTTTGTATCAGCAGCTGATTTGGGGTCCAAATGATGCAATACAAGTGTATGGGGGGGGCTAGTACACATTGTTTATGGTCATTGGGGATTAAAAGAACCGATAATTGGGATATTGTTGGGTTCTTTTTGATGTTAGACAAAGGGGGAGAAGTGTTGGGTTTGAGATTGGGAAACCAAACACACCTTTGCTAGAAACCCTAGGTTTAGGGGGAGCTAAGATTAAGGGGGAGCATGGTTTCTCCATTCTTGGCGTAAGAGGAACCATGGAGAGGTTCTTAAAAGTCTTTGGAAGTCCAGTATAGGGGAAGCTTTGGAAAAGTTTTAAAAAAAACCCGTTTTGTGGAAAATTCCTAACTTTGGGAAGTTAGGTGTAGAAAATTCCTAACTTGGAGGGTTAGGTATAGAAAAGTCCTAACTTTGAGAGTTAGGTGTGAAAAATCCTAGCTTGGAGGGCTAGGTGTGTGAAAAGTCCTAGCTCGGAGGGCTAGGTGTGAAAAGTCCTAACCTGGAGGGTTAGGTGTGGAAAATTCCTAACTTGGAGGGTTAGGTGTAGGATGCCTTAGGATAGGATCCATTTTGGCATTGCATATGCATTTGTTTAGTATGGTTTTTGCTATTGACTACTATCTTGTTTCCCTAACTTAAATGTATTGCCAAACATCAAAAAGGGGGAGATTGTTGAGGCAATCTGTGGTCCGGAGTGACCAAGTATTTTGATGTTTGGGTAAAGGGTTTAAGTTAGGTTTCCCTTGTGTTCTCATATGTGTATGTTGAGTGTGCAGGTTGTACAGGTTTACACATGTTGAGTCAGCTGAGGCAACGGACAAGAGCCGAGGGAGGAGGACTCCAAGGGCAAGCCGGGAAGTGGACTTCAAGGGCACACGTGAAGGGTGGCATGGAGGCAAGTCGAGGACTTGCGTGCGCATCCGAGGGATGATAGCCGGTGGAAGAGGACTTCAAGGGGTAAGCCAAAGGAGAGGACCTGAAGGCACACGTGGAGGAGGGCTAAGAAAGTGAGTAGGAGTGCTGTGGTAAGCTAGGTAGTCGACTGGGGGATGTCCAGTCGACTACCAAAACTCACAGAATGGTTTTGGCCTTGGACCAGTCGACTACTCTGGGAGTAGTCGACTGGTGTACAGCTGGATTCAAATGTTGGGGCTGTCAACGGTCGAATTTTGAGTGGGGCAGTCGACAGCCCTGGGAGCAGTCGACTGCCATCGAGGTGTACAGCCCGAGTTCTATTTAAAGAGAACTCGGTTTGGGCTGAGTTTCTTGACGAGTTTGGTCTTGGTTAAGGGCCAAACAGTAGTCTTTGTGCTAAGAGGTTCTCAAGGTGTTTTGGTGAGGTTTCTCCACCTACAAGGAGCGACGAGAGCTATCCGGAAGTTATCCGGGGAGTGATCCACTAACGGATTCTTAGATTAGTCACCCGGTCGGGGTGGATACCAAGTAAATTCTCTTTGTTAGCGTTGTTTGTTTTCTTTATTATTGTTTCCGCTGTGCAACTAACTGTTGGGTTTTTCGGGCCGCGAAAACCGCCTTTTCGCGTCGCGGAAACCCCGAGAACCCAAAGCCATGGATCTCGTGCGAAGAAAAATTCCGAAACAAAAATTCACGTATTCATTTCATGCTCAAAACTCGATCTACTCCTAGATCTAAAGAGGGATAAACTATTTTACCTTTGGTGCGTGCCCCGCTTAATCCCGCTCGCCCCTTTTGGATGTCGGATCTCTAGGACGTCAAGTGCCGTCCCTCTAGAAGTATCCACGCGAACAAAGTGGATGGAGGAAACCCTTTAGGTGTGCTAGCACCTTTCAAGGGTTCGGCCAAGAGGAGAAGAAGAAGAAGAGCTCCAACACTTGGAGGAGGAAGAAGAGAAGACACACAATGAGAAAAAATGGAACAAAACCTTGTTTTGTTCTCTCCTTGTGGCCGGCCACATAATGGCCATTAATGGCCATTAAGTGGCCGGCCATAATGGCCATTAATGGCCATTAAGTGGCCTGCCATAACCCCCTTTCAATTTGAATTCAAATTCAAATGGGGGGTTACAACCTTTGGAGATGATGTGGAGCATCATCATTGGTCAAATAATCTCTTAGATTGATTTCCAAGCCTTGCATTGGTTCCTTTATATAGTAGCCTCTCAATCGCCAAGTCTCCTTTTTTATGGAATAAATTTTCATAAGAAATTTATCATATAAATTTTTCTATGATTTATTCCATCATGCCAAATTTTTATCATAGTTTAATTTATAATAAAAACAACCATGTCTCCCTTTTTTATTATGGAATAAATTTTCACAAGAAATTTATTATATAAATTTTTCTTATCATGGAAAAATCAATTCATAATTGATTTTATAAAACAAAATAAACTATTCAAAGTTTATTTTACTTTCCATGAAAATAATAAACCAAATTTCGGTTTATAAAAATTATATATTATCCATAATTTTATAAAACAAACCACGCTCGGTTTATTTTATAATCTGAACCAAACAATTTGGTTCTCCCCTTTTAATGTGGTCGGCCAAACAAAGAGGGTAGGGACCCTCTTTGGCCGGCCAAACCCAAGCCAGGACCATATGAATTAAACTCATTTAATTCGTCCAATAAGCCTTCAAAAGACTTATCCATTTTAAGCTTCTGATGCGTCTCTGAAAAATTTAGATTCGACTTATCTCTCTTGATCGGAAAATCTAATTTTCAACTCGTTTTAAATCCCTCGGATTACTCGTAGTGCGTGTGACTAAATAGGCTTTCGATTTATGTTGGTCGTCTATAATTAACCAATTATAGAACGATTATGAGTGGCACCTAGTAGTACATCATGATCCCCAATTAATCGTAAGATCAACGGTTGACCTCAGAAATTATTCTGAAACCCTTCAGCAGCTATAATAAATCGTGCCCCATTCCCTTCAGCATCTTATACCCACTTGGTTCAGGACATGGTCTATGTGTGTCAGTCCCCACTAGGCTGACTACGTCACACCTAGCTCAAGCAAAGTTTTTCTCGCCCTACGGATTCTAGTTACTCTCATGTTTCTGAGAGATTCATACTCTGAACATGTGATGCTCTGGCCAGAGGCTTCGAGTAACAATCCGACGATAGGCCTTGGGTATACATCTCCTCGCAAGGAGTGGTGAATCCTTTGTAGGGTGTTCAAACATCTTCAGGCACTTCGGCTTATACCCAACCATCCTGGGTCCACACCTCCTTAGAGATGCTTGCTTAAGATGTCAAAGTATAAGTCTCCATAACCAAGATGACTTGAACACTGCAAGTCAAAGGAACATCGCACTTAAGCTGTAGTAAGAACTTCATTGACATATCTATATGTAGATTACCATATGAAGTTTTACAGCTAGTCACTCCAATGAACTAGTTCCCTTAACTAACATTCATGTTTATCTCCTGACATCCCAATGTCTCCAGCCAGTGAGAATCAGCTGATTAGAGAATAACCCATGCTAGTCTCAACAGAATTAATAGTGTCCGTATTTATCAATTCATCGACTAGGGACAATTTCAATACTTCACAATTGCACATGTAGAGATAATCACTAGTTGTGAATTCATCACAAATTCTCTCATGCTGTGAATTGTATTGCGGACATTCAGTAAATGAGTTTAAGATCTCAATCAAATACACAAGCATGTATACTCAAATAGTGAATATTCATTTTTAAAATAAATAATTACAATCATAAGGCGATTGCCTTAGGACACTTCTCTCACAATACTAACAAACTCCCACTTGGCCTAATGCCAATCGCTACGGTATCCAATACCACAGGCTCTAACATGATGTATCCTGGGTCTACCAAGATACATCTTATGCGATGCATCCTGGGTCTACCAAGATGTATCAAGATCTGAAGGGCAAATTTTGGTGGTCCGGCATGAAGAAAGATGTAGCCCATTATATTAGCATGTGTTTGACCTGCCAGAGGGTCAAAGCAAAACACCAGAGACCTGGGGGAGTTCTGCAGCCTCTACCTATTCCCGAGTGGAAATGGGAGGACATATCTATGGATTTCATATCCGGGCTGCCTCGGACTACGAATGGATATGATAGTATATGGGTGATTGTGGACCGGCTGACCAAGTCCGCGCATTTTCTGGCTATCAGGATGACTTATTCAGTGGAGCAGTTGGCTCAACTGTACGTCAAGGAGATTGTCCGTCTACACGGGGTTCCCAAGACCATCGTCTCTGACCGAGACGGTCGATTTACTTCTGATTTTTGGGGACACGTGCAGAAGGCCCTTGGCACGAAGCTGAAGTTCAGTACAGCCTTCCACCCCCAGACTGACGGGCAGACTGAACGAGTAAACCAGATACTAGAAGATATGTTGCGAGCTTGCGCCTTGGACTTCAAGGGAAGCTAGTGTCGATACCTGAGCCTGGCAGAGTTTGCTTACAACAACAGTTATCAGGCTACTATCGGGATGGCACCGTACGAAGCACTGTACGGAAGAAAATGCAGATCTCCTTTATGTTGGCATGAGAGTGGTGAAAAGAGGGAGATGGGACTCCAGACCGATATTATTGATGAGACCACTCAGGCCATAAAGAATATCCGCCAGAGGATAGAGACTGCTCAGAGTCGGCAAAAGAGCTACGCTGATAAGCGACGCAGACCGCTCGAGTTCGAGGTTGGGGATTCGGTATTTCTGAAGGTAGCCCCTATGAAAGGGGTGATGAGATTCGGAAAGAAGGGGAAACTGAGTCCGCGATACGTGGGACCCTATCAGATTTTGAGACGAGTAGGCAAGGTGGCCTACGAGCTGGAGCTACCGCCAGAAATGGCGGCTATCCACAACATCTTCCATGTGTCGATGCTCAAGAAGTGTACCGCTGATGCGAGTCAAATGATAGAACCCCCACCAGTGCAAGAACAAGAGAGTCTTAGTTCCGAACGCCGACCGATCCAGATCCTCGATCGGGAAGTTAAAAGACTAAGGAACAAGGAAATATCCTTAGTAAAGGTTCTGTGGCGGAACGAGCAGTTCGAAGAAGCCACCTGGGAACGGGAAGATACGATGCGATCAAAGTATCCGGAACTATTTTAAAGTTCGGGACGAACTTTCTATAAGAGGGGGGAGGATTGTAACACCCCAAATTTGTCAATGTAAAATCATGACAATGTATGAGAATGGTTATCATAAAATGATATGAATTTCATGCAACCACATGCCATGAAATGTTATGAATGCATGAAATATTATATTCATGAAATATTATTATCATGAAATATTAGCATGAAATATTATATTCATGAATATGGAATATTAAAAAAATTATGAAATAATATTTTTGGAATATTATGAAATATTCTGAATTCATAAAATAATATTCATATTATGAAATTTCATGATGGGCTTGGTTTATTGGGCTTGGAAATGAATGGTGCTAAAAAGAAAGTGCAAAGTGGAGGAAGCAAGGATTGAACCTTGGACCTCCTAGTTGCACTCACCATGTCATAACCAATGAACCAAGCAATATTTCATGTAGAAGGAGAAAGGAACATGCTTGTTAAGTGTGTAAGAGTGAAGAGACATGTCTTTTCATGAGAGAAGTATAAATAAGGGAAGTTGGAAGTAACTTCCTTTTCTTCTCTTCTTCTTCTTCCTTCCCCCACCGAAACCACCATCCCCTTCTTCTCTTCTTCCATTTTCGAAAACCCTCATCCAAGGGTTCTAACCCTAGGGCAACTACAAGGAGGAAAGCCAAGTACCAAGACCAAGGAACTCTTAGAGAAAAGTTGGAAGAAAAGAGGATCTTCACATACCCTCCAAGTGTAGGGTACCCTACGGTTTAAAGAAATTTCCAGCGCTAGGATGTAACTATCCTCTCGCCTGTGGCATAATGGTTATTGAATGTATGTTTGTTTCATCCTTTTGAAAATTTACAAGAACTTCCCTAGTGGAAGTTTCGGCCAACTCTTGTAAGGGGTCCAAGAGAAGGTTTTT
Source organism: Boesenbergia rotunda (assembly GCA_024364735.1). Taxonomy (NCBI): domain Eukaryota; kingdom Viridiplantae; phylum Streptophyta; class Magnoliopsida; order Zingiberales; family Zingiberaceae; genus Boesenbergia; species Boesenbergia rotunda. The sequence continues at coordinate 115,680 of JAGFNQ010005644.1, forward strand.
GATCCAACTTTGATGCATGGGAAGACCTTAAGATTTAGGGTATACATGTAGATGGATTTTCTTCATGGTGTCAAGAACAAAACCTAGGGTTTTGTCCTTTAATGGGTTTCGGCCACCTATGCTTGGAGGTCCAAGAAGGGGGTCTTTGATCAAGCTTTGATATATACTAGTACCCCTAGGGACTTTATACTCATATGCGATATTTCTAAATTTTTGGAAGGACAAAAACTAGGGTTTGGTACCCTACAAGGTTTCGGCCAAGAGAAGAATGGCTAGAGTTTTTGTGTTGCTTGATATCCTATTATGTTCCCATGATTAGTGGTGTAGATAACATGTTTGTGTGAATGTTTGTGTGAAGGTTGGATGTCAAAAACCTAGCCTAGCCATGTTACACCATTGGGCCACCCTTGTAAGTTAGGGTTAGTGGAATCTAACCTCACTTTGAAGTATAAACCATGGTCAATTGTTAACATGAAGCATGCTACTACATATGTGATGTGTGTATAATTTATGTGACCTATCTTGTTAGGTATAAAAGCATGCCTTATAGCCCATGGGGCACTCTTATGATATGAACATGATGTGGTTGATAATATGCTTAAAAAGGATACTCTATTGAAACTGGGATCAAGAGCACCCGAATGCGTGGTGTGTCCCTAGGGGATCAAGAGCACCCGAATGTGTGGTGTGTCCCTTTGAGAAGTGATTAAGAGTACCTTTAGGCATATACATATATGAGTAATTGCATGATAAATTACTTAACTTTGGAAAGTTGTCTACCCGACTCGGAAGGGGGTCGTTAAATAAATCCAATGAGCATGTTAAGGTCATGGCATTGGTAGGACGGAAGGGTCCTGCTCTAATTAGATTGGTGGCTCGCTACCCCAATTTATTAGGGAACGCGCATGATGTGGTACGACAACTGGGCCCTGGATGATGATATGATATTTTGAAATACTTACCATTATGGAACCTTTTTGAAAAACATTTCTCTTCATGTGATCTTGTTCCGTAAAGTACTTAGAGATAAATTGATGTGATGTTTATGATGCTTTGATGAGATGCTTATGATGCTGATAATTTTATCTGATAATTGTGTACATGATATGATGTATTGATATGGATTTTGCGAGTAGGCCCGGATTCTTACTAAGCATGTTTTGCTTACTAGTTCCTGTTATTTTTCTTATGCTGCAGATAGCGGTAAGAAATACTCGAACTAAAGGAAGAGGCAGAGGGAAGGTTGGAGGATGTGTGTGGTGATGGCTCGGGAAAGGATGAAAGATTCTATCTACCTTAGTTTGTCTAGAATCTAACTGCTTCCTATGAAAGATTGAAATTGTATTGCTATACTCTGAATGTGTGATCATGACTACTCTACTGTGATTAAGTTAGGGATATGGAACCCATGTCATGCTAGATAACACTATCATTAATGTCTAAACTTTGTAGTATGCATGCTAAGTAAAATGTTAGAATAATTGCTATTTTCTGTTTCTTATGAATGCTTCTTTTGAATGTATCTAAGACTAGATAACTCTTGATATATTCCTATGTTGTATCTTGTTCAAACCATGTTTATTCCATGTTATAGTGTGTTAAATGATCTTCATATTAGGTTGTGAATGCATGTAGATATAAAAGAAATGAAAAACCATGCTTGGTAAATTAGTCTTCAATAGGCATGCCTACTACATTTCTTGTATGTAACTGTTTTGTTTGGATATACATGCTTAACATGATTGTATGATATGAGTGTATGGACACGTAACCCCGCCTTTAGGGTAGACATAAGGACGGGCGTTACACATGGAATCCATTTCCGACTTCATGGCTTCAAGCCATTTGTCCCTTTCTGAACTTTTCAGAACATCATCATAACTGATAGGTTCGTCATCGCTAATGAGTAACACGTCGTTCGATTCACTTACGAGAAATCCGTATCTCTCTAGAATATTGCGTGTCCTATCACATCTACGAAGAAGTGGTGATGTTTTAGGTTCAACTAATAGCTCGTCATTATGAGTTATTGGTTGTGGGTCTAGACTAGGTGTCTCTGTAATGTCTATTGGAGTTTCTTGAACTTCTTCAAGTTCAATACTACTCCCACTGTTTTCTTGTAAAAGAAATTCTTTTTCCAGAAATACAACATGCCTTGAAACAAACACCTTTTGTTCCAAGGGATGATAGAATTGGTAACCCTTTGTTTCCTTAGGGTATCCAATAAATAGACATTTATCAGACTTAGCATCCAATTTGTCTGATACAGTCCGCTTCACATAAGCAGGACAACCCCATATCTTAAGGTGAGTTAAGTGAGGTTTCTTACTATTCCACGTCTCATATGGAGTAGTAGAGACTACCTTGGTCGGGACTCTGTTTAGCAAGTAAACAGCTGTCTTAAGTGCATAGCCCCAAAAGGATTTTGGAAGAGTTGCATGATTCATCATAGATCTAACCATGTCCATCAAGGTTCGGTTACGTCTCTCAGATACACCATTATGCTGTGGTGTATACGGCGGAGTCCAATGAGACAATATCCCATTGTCCCTAAGATAATCTTGAAACTCTTGACTTAAGTATTAACCACCCCGATTGGATCGAAGTATCTTAATACATTTGCCAAGCTGTTTCTCTACTTCATTTCTGAACTCTTTAAATTTCTCAAAAGCTTCAGATTTGTGTTTCATCAAGAACACATACTCGAATCGTGAGTGATCATCGATAAAGGTAATGAAGCATCTATAGCCTCCTTGTGCAAGAGTTGACATTGGTCCACATACATCAGTATGTATTAGACCAAGCAATTCTCCTACTAGTTTACCTTTTCCGGAAAAGGGTAATTTGGCCATCTTGCCTTTTAAGCATGATTTGCATGAATCAAATGAACCGGGTTCAAATAATTCCAGAATTCCACATCGGTGTAATTTGGTCATGCGTTTCTTACTTATATGGCCAAGACAGCAATGCCACGTATAGGAGTCTATTTGATTATCTATTCGAGCACGTTTGTTGCTAACTTCGATATTGAAAATGTCACCGGATAAATCTAACGTGTAGATACCATTGCACAAAGTTCCGGTCCCATAATGAACTCCATTTAAAGTTATGTAACAACAATTGTTACTAAAAGTTAAATGATAACCCTTTTCATTCAAGCATGAAATAGATACAATGTTCTTTATTAACGAAGGAACAAAATAACAATTATCCAACTCTAAGACAAGTCCAGTAGGGAGCTTTAGCAAATATGTTTTGATGGTAACAGCAGCAATCTTCGCTCCATTTCCAACTCGCAAATTCGCTTCTCCCTTGACGAGTCTTCTTCTATTCCTTAGCCCCTGTATGTCATTACATATATGTGAGCTACACCCAGTATCAAGTACCCAGGTGGTTGAGGAAATAGAGTGACATTTAATAACGAAGATACCTGAAGAGGATGGGGCATCGGATGCCTTCTTCTTTAAGGACTCAAGATAAACCTTGCAGTTTCTTCGCCAGTGACCCTCCTTGCCACAGTGATGGCAAGTGCCTTTTGGGGTCTTTTCAGTCTTTATGGCCTTTTTCTTCTTTCCCTTATTCTGTTCTTTGGCCTTCCTCTTAGAGCCTTTCTTCGAGGAACCAACTAACAGTACCGTCTTTTGATCCTGCTTCACAGAAGACTCTACAGTCTTCAGCAGGTTGAGCAACTCAGGAATGGTAGTCTCCATCTTGTTCATCCGATAGTTCATCACAAATTGTGAATAACTTTTGGGCAAACAATGCAGAATTAAGTCAATACTTAGTTCGTGATCCATTGCAAATCCGAGTGTGCTTAGTCGCTCAATGTACCCCAACATCTTCAACACAAACTGTGAGACAGAAGTGTCTTTCTGCATCTTAGAGGTGAATAGGAGTCTGGAGACCTCGAACCATTCGGATCTCACCTGCTCGTCAAACAGCTCATGAAGATGGAAGATGATGGTATAAGCATCCATATGCTCATGCTGCTTTTGTAGCTCAGGTACCATAGCGGCTAGCATGATGCAACTCGCAAGTTCAGAATCGGTCACATGTTTCTGATAGGCCACTAACTGGTCTGGAGTTGCATTTTCGGGAGGACGGTTGGGAAGTTGATCTTCAAGGACATAAGCAAGCTTTTCTGCCTTGAGGACTATCCTCAGGTTTCGAAGCCAGTCCATGAAGTTTGGCCCAGTCAGCTTATTGGTGTCCAAAATGGAACGCAAATTCAGAGGAACATGATCAAGTGATTATCCTAGAAATACAAATTGAGCTTATGTGAGAAGAATGATAAAGAATGCATCAACATACATTAATTAAATCCTATTTATTTTTCGAATTGAATAACCCTTTTCATCAATTCGAGAGATCGTAGGAACATCTCCAAATAGGTTGATATCCAACCATAGATAAGAACAACCATGGCTGTGGACATCAAGTTATTCTTAGCTATGAAGGTAGGTAATTATACCGATTACATATTACATATATGTAACTATTACTTTATGCTATCAACTAATTGAATGTTTGCATAAATCATTGGGTTGTTAACTCATTAACAAGTATGCAACAATATACATAGCACCCAACTGCACCTCTCTTTACATCGACCTTGGCTATGACACAACAAATCGATGCTCCATGCTTAAGGCTGACCCATTAATCAAGAAATAGTTTTAATATGGTTGGAGCTCATTCAACCGTTTAGTCAGGCTTGGATGTGTCCAACAACCAAAATTAAGGATTGACCTCTGACTCCAACTATATTAATCATAAACTAATTCCATGGTTTGAACATGTTGAGGTTCAAGCCGGACATGGATGTGTCCATCAACCCAAACGAGAAACAAAACTCCGGTTCTAACCATATTAATGGAAGGTGTTGGCCTTAATATTTTGTAAGGGGTTTTGGGTCTCATCCTTTTCTTTCTAAGCACATTCATGACACATATTTATGTCATGTACTAACGATTTCCTTAATAAAGTATGTATGTGACTTAATTTATCAAGTCTCATTGATTGAATTAGGAACCGGATTTCCTTATTCCAATTTCATACTTTATTCAAGGATTTGTTTTGGGAAACAATTTCCTAAAATGTCATAATCAATTTCGGAAATAATATGTTTAAGACTTTGATTTCTCTAAATCAAATCTTATTAAATTAAGAGACAGATTCCCTTAATTCAAACCACATATTATTTTCATGAAAATCTTATTTAAGGAATAAACTCTATAGGAAACAATTTACTAATTAATTTTGGAGACAACAATATGTAAGAAATCAAATAAGGAAATTATCGTTTGAGAATCACCTCAAAATTTTCCAAGATTTGATCACATATTTTATTTATGGACTAATTAATTACAACAAATTATTTTCTTTGGGTGGCTCCCCGAGGCTCAGATACCCAAAGAAAAGAAATTTGTCGTAAATCT
>JAGFNQ010005645.1:0-37682 GCA_024364735.1 Boesenbergia rotunda
TTCCCTTAGGTTTAGGTACTAACTCCCAGACTTGGTTTCTCTCAAATTGGGCTAACTCTTCTTGCATGGCTAAGATCCAGTCAGGATCAGGTAGGGCTTCCTCAATAGTCTTAGGTTCAATTTTTGAAATCATGGCTATTTGACTAAGATTTCTATAGGAGGCTCTAGTTCTGACTCCTAAGGTTGGATCACCTACAATTTGATCAGTTGGGTGACTAAGTCTGGGTTTCTTGGTTTGTCTAGTACTTGGCTCAGCTTCAGGTCCAGCTGGTCCAATAGGTTCAATTCTGGGTTCATTGGTTGGTTCAACTGATTCAGAATTTGGTTCAATTGTTAAGTCATTAAAGGGTTCAGTTAGGGTTTCAGAGTTATCTTCTTGATCAGTATTTGGTGAAGCTAAGTCAGAATTGTCAGATTTTGGGTTCGTTTCTTCATCAAATATTAAGTTGGTTGTTTCTTCAATTTTCTTAGTTATTTTGTTGTAGACTCTATAAGCTCTACTTGTTGTAGAGTACCCTAAAAAGATACCTGGGTTTGACTTGGATTGGAATTTTCCAAGATAGTCCTTGGTATTAAGAATATGGACTTTGCATCCAAAGACTCTAAGATAGTGTAGGTTTGGAAGTCTGTGGTAGTAAAGTTCATAGGGTGTTTTACTTAACCTTTTATTAAGCAGAGTCCTATTTTGGATATAGCAAGCTGTGCTAATTGCTTCTGCCCAATAGTGGTTGGGTAGGTCAAATTCATTAAGCATAGCCCTAGCAGCTTCTTGTAGGGTTCTATTCTTCCTTTCTACTATGCCATTTTGTTGGGGGGTTCTAGGACACGAAAATTCGTGTTTATATCCATTTATTTTGCAGAATTCTTCGAATCTTTGATTCTCGAATTCTCCCCCGTGGTCGGACCTAAGTCTTTTTATTTTGGTATCATTTTGATTTTCAATCAATTTGCAAAAGTTGTTAAATAGGTTCAGGGTTTCATCTTTGGTCCTTAGAAACATGACCCAGGTGAACCTAGAGTAGTCATCAATTATCACTAAGCAGTATCGGTTTCCACTTAGTGACTTGGCTCCATGTGAATCAAATAGGTCAAGGTGTAGGAGCTCATGTGTGGTTTGGGTTTGATCAGATTGGATCAATTTGTGACTAGACTTGGTTTGTTTGCCTTGATTACAGGATTCACATATTAGGTTTTCATTCCTCTTAATTTTAGGAACACCCTTTACTAAGCCAAGTTGGGTAATTTTTGAGATAGTTCTTAGATTGGTATGACCTAATCTCCTATGCCAGAGTTTTGATTGTTCTAACTGTGTTAACATGCATTTGGGTATAAGGGGAAGATTTATAGTATATACATTGTTTTTCCTAGTGCCCTTAAGCATGATTTCTGAGTCTTGTGCATTTCTAATTAGGCAGTTAGAATTGTTGAACGTAACTAAATAACCAGAGTCACATAACTGACTTATGCTAAGTAAGTTAAAATTAAAGTTTTCTACTAATAGAACTTTCTTAATAATGAAATTGGATTTAAGTTCAATATTACCTGACCCAATTACCTTGAGTGTGGCATTGGTTACAAATGCTACTGAGCCCAGGTTTTTGAACTTGAGTTTGGTGAACTTCAATTTGTCTCCAGTCATATGTCTGGAGCACCCGCTATCTAACATCCATTGGTCCAAATCTTTATGTTCCTACACATAAAGAATTTTTGATGATTTGGATCCAATTTGAGTTAGGGATAGCTTAGATTGTGTTTCACTTCCTAGTCTGTCTCACCCCAGTCTAGGGTTTTCAATCACGTTAACCTTAAGGTTTTTGTGAGACAGGTTTGAAGGTAAAAATTAATTTTGAAAGGAAATTTTTCATTTATTTTTGAAAGATATTTACTTTGAAAAAAATTTTGAAAACAAATTAAGTGTTTTTCAAAAAGATAATAAGTTTGAAAAATAGAGGTTTTGAAAACAGTTTAGAATCTATAATTATTTGAAATTTGAGTTAGATTCGAATTTGACAAAAGTTAACTTGAATTTGAATTTCAGAAATTGGCTTCCCAGGTCTTGGCGAGGCACTAGGCCTTCTTTGGCCGAAGCCTTATGGGATCATCCACCCTTTCCTTGACAAAGCCTTTTAATGAAATTTCATTTTCAAATTAAATTAGGTCATTTTCTGGTCTAACTAGCTTGGGTCTTGGATCGGTAGCTTCGGCTAGTTCCGCCAAATTGGCTTCCCTAACGTACTATCATCTCACCTCCTCCCAATACTATGTTTTCAATTTTCAAGTAATTTTAGTCCTTAAATCTAAGAATTCCTTAAATCTAAGCATGGCAATTTGCAAGAAATTAAATAAACACACAATCAATCAATTAAAAAAAACTATCTAATTATAAAAATTGTTTTGATTTTGGACTCCCCCTGGACTATAGCCTCTATATGGGTTAGGCAAGATGTGAATCTTGTCCTTGGGGATCCAAAATTGATTTGAACCAGTTGGTTTAGTCAGGCACAGTTTTGGCACCCATGCCTGAACCTTAGGTCTTGACTGGTTCAGTACAGCAAAGTAAGATCTTTGCCGAGATTTGGTTCTATAGCCAAGTCCGGATCGGTTTAGAACAGACTTCTGTTTTCCCAGAATCATATCAAGATTCTTGGAACCAGAAGTGAATCGTTCTAAAGCTGTTCTTAAATCCTTGACTTGAGTTTTCAAGGAGAAATTCTCTGATTCAAGTTTCTCAACTTGATCAGGGGTTTCTTCCTGAATTTTGTCAGTTAAGGAATTAGAATCAGCTCCCTCTTTCAGGAGTTTTACTTCCTGTCGGAGGGACTCGATTCGGAGTTTGGCTTTCGCCAAATCTCGGGATAGATAGGAAATAAGAGAATTTAATTGCGATTTTGAAAAACCCGTTACCTTTATTTCGCCGTCTTCGGAGAATGTCAGCTTCTCGTCGTCCCGTTCCGAGTCTGAGTCATTCTCGATTTGATCCGAAGCGGTCAGGGCTAGAAGATTGGACTGAGGTGCTTCTTCTTCTTCTTCTGAGGAAGACTCGTCCCAGGTTGCTTGGAGTGCCTTCTTCTTTCTGTTCTTTTTGAACTCTTTTAGACTTGGACATTCAGTCTTGTAGTGGCCCTTCTTCTTGCATTCGTAGCAGGTTACGTTGGGCTTTTGTTTGTCAGTTGCCGGTTCATCTTGTCCGTCCTTTCTTCGGCTTGTTCTCCGTGTGTTAGTTTGGTTCTTCAACTTTTTGTAGTAGCTTCGAGCTAGCCGGACCAGTTCTGATTGATCTTCTTCTTGATCTTCTATTTCTGAATCTGAGGTAGATTCAGGATCAACTTGAATTTTCTTCTTGGTCATTTTCCCTGTTTTCCCTGCAAAAAAAGCTATACTTTTCTCGACCAAATTGGAGTTAGTCTGTTCATGCAGCTCAAGTTCAGAAAATAACTCATCTAGCTTAATTTTTGAAAGATCCCTAGAGACCTTGTATGCATCTACCATAGATGCCCACAAGGTGGTCCTAGGGAATGCGTTTAGGGCGTACCTTATCAGATCACGGTTTTGAACCTGGTGACCTATTACGTGAAGACCATTCATCAGCTCCTGGATTCTGGCGTGGAGCTGGGCTGCTGTCTCGTTATCTGCCATTTTGATAGTGAAGAGCTTGTTCAGTAGCAAGTCTCGTTTGCTGATCCTTGTATCTGAAGTTCCTTCGTGGAGTTCAATCAATTTAGCCCATAGTTCCTTTGCACTTTTGAAGGGTCCTACGCGGTTCAGCTCTTCTTTCGTTAGTCCACATTGTAGAGTCTGGGTTGCTTTGGCGTCAGCTTCAATCTTTCGTTTAAGGGCAGTGTCCCATTCTGAGTAGTCTTGTGGTACACCTTCAGCATTGGTGGGAATCATCAGTCCAGACTGGATGATTATCCACATTTCCACCTGAGTTTTCAGGTGGACCTCCATTCGACTTTTCCAGTAGGGAAAGTCTTCTCCACTGAAAAGTGGAGGTCTGGCGGTGCTAAATCCTTCTTGGATAGACATTTGTTACTGAAATAAAAGTAACCAACAAAAATATTTCCAAGACTTTGTCTTGGATTAGTAGTGCGGGAAGAAATAATCAAACACAGATTTCAAGGGGTGTTGCACCAGCCTTGAGATAAAAACTCGAACGAAGATTTTTTTTTTTTAAAAAAAAAATGAGAGAAAAAAAAAATCCGAAAAATATTCAAACTGGTGGTTGCACCAGGTTTGACTTCCCTGCTCTGATACCACTTGTTGGATCGAGAAATGCGAGAGAGGGGGGGGGGGTGAATGTCGCAATTCGTTCGGATTTAAAAAGAGCGGGTGCGCAGCGGAAATAAAAGAGAACACAATAACGCAAACACAGCTGGTTTACTTGGTTCGGAGCCTGGGTCGACTCCTACTCCAAGGCCCACGGTCGTTGACCGTTTTCTGCGGGCAATTCTATAAGTTCGCAAAAGTTTACACACAGATAATAATAAAAATATTCTCGTAAACTTAAATACAACTCTTGTTACCGACGTCCGGTGAAGATTGAAGTTCTGGAGCAGCGGGACGTCGTCGGCTTGAGTTGGCAGCTTTCTGGAGCGTGTCGTGGAAGCAGAAGAGCGTAGAATTGTCGAAGGAATTAGTTATCTTTGAAGAGGGTCGAGGCCCTCTTTATATAGGGCAGGGGGCGCCCGACATGCTCGGGGCGCCCTCCACGTGGCTTCTGATCCGGCGTGCTCTCGGTCGTGACTGATCGCTTCGACTTCGGGATAACAGTTGACTGGGGCGCCCGACGCGCACGGGGCGCCCGATTGACCGGTCAAACTTTATCACCGAGGCTTCGCGAGGGTGAGCTGCAGCCGCCTTCAGTGGCGTGGCACAGTGGGCGCCCGAGACACGCGGGGCGCCCGACATGCGGGGCACCCGACACACGCGGGGCGCCCCCGATTGCGCTGCTGTCGGGGCGTTTACCTCTCTGGTGACTTTGGGTTGACTCTGGGGCGCCCGACACATCCGGGGCGCCCTACTCAGCTACGGCCTCACTCCTTTGAGGCTCTCTGAGCTGCAGAAACACAGTCCTTCGGTCCTGCATCCAGGGTTAGTCCAAAACAGCAAATAATAAGTTAGTTAAAACAGCCTTAGCTGTCTTGGTTCTGACTTTGGATCTCCAAAATGGAGCCCTAGGTCGAACCGACGCCTAATGTTCCCTCGAGGGGAACGCGTCCTCACCTACTCCTCTCGGGAGAGTTTTACCTGGTGCCAACCGGATCCTCCAGTTGGACTTTTGCCCAGCAGTCCTTCGCCAGGTCTTGAGTTACCAAGCTTCCCTTCGCTTGGTGCCTAGCAGCCCTTCGCTAGGTTTTTTTCTTCTGGCAGCCCTTCGCCAGTGCCTAGCATTCCTTCGCTAGGGCTTGTCCTGTCTGGCAGTCCTTCGCCAGTGCCTAGCAGTCCTTTGCTAGGGCTTGTCCTGTCTGGCAGTCCTTCGCCAGTGCCTAGCATTCCTTCACTAGGGTTTTTCCTGTACACTCAAGAAACTCGTTAGACAACCATTAACCCTTAACTTTTGAACCTTTTTGCCAATATCAAAACACAGGTTTGACTTGGGTGCATACTGCACCAACATTGTATGCTATCCATGAAATGTTATATGTTTTAAAATGCATGCGACGTACGGATTTAGTGAGTAGGAAAGAGCTTACTAAGTTTTATATTTATAGTTTGTTTGCTTATGTTGCAGACCAACATAGAAATTTCTGAGGAATGGGCAGCTGCAGGAAGGGCTAATGTGTGTGGTGGTGACTTGACTGATCGATCCACTTTAGTGCTATCTATAGACTTAGTTCTTATTTCTAATAAGACATATGTTACTACTTTATGCATGATACTTGCTAGTTCTTTTGGAGTTTATTTAAGTATCGATGCTATTAGATGTTATATGATGTTATTACTTCCTTATCGTTGCACATGCTTTTAGTTATGTTTCATTTCCGCTGCAATGTTAGATTTATACGCAATGATATAAGTAAGTAAGAAAAGAAAAAAAAAGGTTAAAGGTAACGCGCCGCCTAACGGTAAGGGGCGGGCGTTACATCTCCAACTTTGAGTTATCAGTGTAAGATGTGTATACTGAAAGACATGATTTCTTTATATGAACATTTTCATTTTGAAAAGAGAATCACAACAACACTAGGTGCCTATTTACATTAGTACATGCATGAAGTCCAATTACTTTGCATTGTAGATAACATGGTGTGTAGTGTCACACGGAAGATCATGTTATCAGTTCCTTGCTTAGTATAAATAGAGGCCCACAACCGAGATGGAATTGGACAATCCATCGGGATGGTTGTAGTGTAATTAGGTGTGGTTGGTCTTGACCATAGAATTACACTAGTGTGCTTTGAGTACATTGAGCAGGACCAAAACTAGAGGTTATCCAATTTGTACTGACTAAATAATTGGATAGGACCTCAGACATTATTATGGAGTACGATCCCTTAATCCCGATATATTAATGGGCATATATTATTAATTATTATTTCTTTGATTTACCAATGGGCAAGATCTATTCTGTTAGATCAATAGGTCTGGTAAGTTGGGAGATAATATTAATAATATGATGTGTTGTTGATTATTGACGGAATCAGTGTCCTGGTGAGTCGGGTTGATGATGACCCCTTGATGTGCTCAAAAGGTTCATCATGCTAAACCCTGCAGGTCGATTTGATCTGGCATGATGATAAGGTTGAGTGGTACTAGTCAAGGACCCAGAAGTTAATTAATTTAATTTATCAATAATTTAAATTAATTACAAATTAATTAATGGGCATTCGATATCTTAAACACGGGGGGATGGACGACTCGTAATAAGTGGAGCCCATATGTAAATATGGGGGTTTGTGAGGTAATTCAATGGGGGTCCTTTAGTGGAATGGATCCTCATTTATGGACCGAGTTTAGATCCATTAGCAGGTCAAGATCCAACTCCTCCTCATGGTCCCTATCGTAGCCCTATATATACCCCATGGTGGCGAAACCAAGAGGGTTAATCGATCAAATTAATTGATCCTAGATAACACATGAAAACCCTAACTCTCCTCTCCTCTCCCCCCTCTCTCTCTCTCGGTGTGTGACGCCGAACAGCAGAGGTGGCTGGTTTCTTCTCTACGCATGGGTGCAACACCGATCATGGTGAGAAGGTGGAACACTGCTTCTCTTCCCTATTACTTTCTCCTTCCATAGGCGATGAGAAGGTGGAACACGACTTCTCTTCTCCACCGTTTTCTCCCAGCCAAGGTAGCAAGTTGTCACATGGCAACTTGCATGGGTGGTGAGCAGTCTTCTGTGTAGAGGCTAGGTGGAGCAAGCAGCAACCTCCATGCGTGATCAAGCTTCTATTTTTCCACTGCCTTCGTAGCTTCTCGCGTGAGGAGGTTTCAGTGGCGATGCCAAGTTGCGTGAGCAACTTGGCTGACAGCTGTGATCTGTGGAGAAGAACAATGGTTCACGCAATTTTCTCAAAGGAAGAAAAGTTACGCGTGTAACGTTTCTCAAGGGAAGAGAATTGCATGAGTTTGTGAGGGAGCAGCGATTTTTCTCAAGGGAGAAAAGTTGCTTACGCAATTTTTCTCAAGGGGAGAAAAATCTGCCGAGTAGGGTTTGTGTTTGGATTATCTTCTTCCTCGGAATGGCCGGTGGCATCCCTTTGTTTAGGGATTGGTTGGCGCAAGGAGAAGGGATTGACTTGGTGACCACGGGTCTTGGTAGATCGTCCCACACGACACCCAAGAGGGGAGAGCCATACGGGAGAAGATCATAAGGTAATGGAAGGTATTATTCTTCCTTGGATCCTTCATTCTTATTTATGCCTTATTCATTTGCCTCGTCATTTTATGTTAGTTAGTTAATTATTTTGATTTTGTATCATAGCCAATATTTAACTAACTGGACCCGACCATAAACACAAAAGATGGCGATCCACTCATCGTCTTTTCCGCGGTCGAACGGTCAAGCAAATTACAAGGCCAATTATTATAATTGGCCGAGTTGTAATTTGGATCATTCGATATGGCGCGAGATGGTCTTTGGGAGATAGGTCTCGATTCGGATTAATTTTTAATCCATAGACATGGAGAGGTCTCTCAGAACGACCAAGTATTCGCTTAGGAAACCCGCCAAGCCATACCCAACAATCAGGATACTCTGATTAAGACTATATCGGGTGTAAACTAGATAGAAAAAGTATAAGTGGGAGTTGTCAACTACTAGGACACAGTCTAGTCAGCTGGTGCAGCAGAAAGCAACACTGTGTCATCTTATCCACAACTGAAGCAGAATATGTTGCCCTAGGAGAGTGTGTAACACAACTGTTATGAATGATGCACACCCTTAAGGATTTCAAGCTAGACTATGCCCAAACTAAAGTATTCATTGACAACATAAGCTCGATCAATCTTACAAAAAACCCTATTCATCACACCCGAACCAAACACATTGAAGTAAAACATCATTTTGTTAGGGATCACTTAGCCAGGGGCAAAATCATAGTTACATATCTTGACTCAAAATCTAATCTAGCTGATATTTTTACCAAACCCTTACTTGAGTCTGAGTTTAGCTTACTAAGAAGGCAGTTAGGATTGTGCTTAGTAGAATAACACTGTTTTCATTTATTCTTTCAAAAGTTTTTTTCTAGTATTTCATATTTTTAGAAAATTCTTTTTTTATTAAGTTTTGAATTTTAAAACTTTTTCCGACTTAGATTTTTCAAAAAAAATTACCCCTTTTAAAACTAGGATTTTTCTACACAATGGACTTAGCCTAGGACTTAACCCTAGAATTGCATGCTCATATAGATCTAGAAGCCAACATCTCACAAGCACATTAGGACACTTTGATTGATAACCTAGACTGGGTTGAGATGTTTAGGTTTATGCCTTGACTCAAGATACTTTAAGTCAGTGCATCAAGAGCAATTGGGGCGATAAATACATTTGAACAACAATCAAGCTAAGTGTTCAAGCATAGAAAATCTAACTTGATCAGACCACTTAACTTGACTAACCCTAGTGAAAGCTGCTATTATATAACAGTTAGTAAGTAGCTAACTGGGTTAGATAGGGCGCGAATGAGTTCAATTTAATTTGTTCATTTTTTTTCTTGGACTCACTAGGATTGGTTTAATATGCGTTTAAAATTCGGTAGGATCAATGCCTTCGATAGAGGGGGGGGGGGTGAATATCGACTCGTAAAATCTTTCGGAAAACTCATCATTTGTTCGTTCTGGTCAAAGAGTTAGTAGCACAGCGGAAAAATAAAGAACGAAAAGAATCAACACTCATACATGTGAGATTTATTTACTTGGTTCTCAACCCCCTAGGGTCAGTACGTCCAAGGCCTATGTACTTAGCGTGAGTCCACTATTGGTCTCCTTTCCGGAATTTTCGGAGGCGGAGAATACCCATCTTACAGTTGAGTTACAAGTACAAAAGATATAACTAAAAATGCGAACTTGTAAACTAAAAGCAAACTAAACAAAAGTCGATCCGGCCAATCCGGGCACTTTCTCCTGGAGCCTCCTTGGATGCAGATCTTCGACTTTAGTGCTTTTTCTTAGCTCAAAATGAGTTAACAAATGTAGAAAGTGATGATCTGCTATATAGTGGTATCCAGGGCGCCCTAGAGGCCTCTGAGGCGCCTTATATGTGGTCAATCCTGATCCGCAATTGTAAACTTCGCGGATGGATCATATCAGCCCATCCAGGGCAACTGATACCATCCAGGCGCCTGGGATGACCTTGAGGGTGCCCTGAAGCATGGGGGCGCCTGTATTAACATAGGCACCCTGGATGCTTCTCCCAGGTGCCATTTTCCCTGTGGTTGCTCTTCTATCTTGCCTCCAACTCTAGGTACCTGCAAGACAATTAAACACAAGACAAATATACAGATAATCTTAGCCTTAAAGATTGGTTCTAACTTTGGATTTCACTCGAAATCGTAGGTCGAACTGACGCCTAATGTTCCTTTCCCGGGGAACGCGTCCTCACCTACTCCGCACTAGAGAAGTTACTTTTGCCAACCGGGACCTCCGGTTGGACTTTTGCTTAGCCTTCGAGACTCCCGGATCTCGAGATATCCGACCCTTGACCCTGTTGGATCGAGAGAAACGATAGAGGGGGGGTGAATATCGGAAAACGTTCGGATTTTAGGATTAGAGAAATTACGCAGCGGAATAAAACAATCAAACGCAAACACAGGTAGTTTTATTTGGTTCGGAGCCTAGGTCGACTCCTACTCCAAGGCCCACGGTCGTTGACCATTTTCTGCGGGCAATTCTATAAGTTCGCAAATCAGTTTACAGTATTGAATTACAAATATAGCAAAGTAAACTTTTAAAACGAAAACTCTTCTTTTACCGATGTCCGATGTAGGTTGTCTTTTCGGAGCAGCGGGACGTCGTCGGCGCTTGAGTATTGAGTCGGGAGGTTTCCGGAGCAGAGCGCGAGAGCAGAAGAGCGTAGAAGCGTTGAATGAATTGTTGTTTGAAGCCTTGGGGTTGAGGGCCCTTTTATAGGCCCTGGGGACGCCTGGAACGTCGGGGGCGCCCCCCCACGGGTCGATCGATCCGCTTCCATCTCGATCAGCTTCTGATCCCTTCAATCTCGGGATCAGATCTTGACCGGGGCGCCCGGGACGCTGGGGGCGCTCGGGTTGACCGGGTCAGAGCTTATCCCTTAGCTTCGCTAGCTTCTGCTTCGATGGCTTGCGTAGGCGGCGCCCGGGACGTTGGGGGCGCCCGGGAGCAGCAGGGGCGCCCGGGAGCACGAGGGCGCCCCGAACATGAACTGTCGAAGCCTTCTTTTGCATTATGTGTTTTGTGTTCACCTTGGGGGCGCCCGGGACACTCCGGGCGCCCTGGTCAGCTGTTGCCTCACTCCTTTGAGGCTCTCTGAGCTGCAGACACTCGTTCCTTCGGTCCTGCATCCAGGGTTAGTCCAAAACACCATAAAGCAATAAGATGTTAGTTTATACAGCCTTAGCTGTCTTGGTTCTGACTTTTGGCCTCCAAAATGGAATCCTAAGTCGAACCGACGCCTACTGTTCCCTCGACAGGGAACACGTCCTCACCTACTCCTCTCGGGAGAATGTACTTGATGCCAATCGCTCCTCTGGTTGGACTTTTGCCTAGTGGTCCTTCGCCGGGTCTTGGAAACCAAGCTGTCCTTCGCCCGGTGCCTAGCTGTCCTTCGCTAGGTCTTCAGTCCCAAGCTGTCCTTCGCCTGGTGCCTAGCATTCCTTCGCCAGGACTTTAGTACCCTGGCATTCCTTCGCCAGGTGCCTAGCTGTCCTTCACTAGGGCTTTGTACCCTGGCATTCCTTCGCCAGTGCCTAGCAGTCCTTCGCTAGGGCTTTATACCCTGGCATTCCTTCGCCCGTTGCCTAGTAGCCCTTCGCTAGGACTTTGTTTCCTGGCAGCCCTTCGCCAGGTGCCTAGCAGCCCTTCGCCAGGACTTTGTTTCCTGGCAGCCCTTCGCTAGGTGCCTAGCAGCCCTTCGCTAGGACTTTTCCTGCACACTTGAGTAACATTATTAGATCACAAATAACACTTAACTTTGAACCCTTTGCCAATATCAAAACAAGGTTCGACATGGTGCTTCCTGCACCAATAATCTCCCCCTTTTTGATTTATGGCAACAAAATTCAAAGTTAAGTAAAAATTATAACAGTTTAAGCACGAAGGTTAAGACCAATGAAACATGGCAATTCTTAATAGTCTAATACCAATGTATTTTGAACAGAAATTTTTTTTTCTCATACTCATACTCCCCCTGAATAATTGTTTTATCAACCAAGAAAAATTTTCTCATACTCATACTCCCCCTGAATATTTGTTTTATAAAACAATAATTAACTTAACTCTTAACTTTGACCTTTCCTCCCCCTTTGACATATATAAAAAACAAACATGGGTGAACAAGGTATCTAATAGGGATTTTTGAGTTTTTCTAAGTGCTTCATGTTTTTGACAAAGTATTTTTCAAAAATAGAGTAAAAGCATTTTTAAAACTTTTTACACTTAGATAATTTTTCATTATGAAAGGTTTTGCAAGCCTAAATTTTGTTAAATAACTTTTACTTACAAGGCTTTGCAAAAAGAATTTTACTTAGGCAAAATTTTGAAGTCAAATTTTTCAAAAAAAATTCAACCTTGAGAATTGGGAAAAATTAAAAAGAATTTGCTTGGAAATACTTTGTGTATTTTGAAAACCAAAATATTTAAGAAATTTCTAGACAAGTTTTTCACCAAAAACTTTACTTAGAAACATTTGCCAAAATTTTCAAAAAGTTTTTACTCAGACAAATTTTGTTTACTAAGAAAAATTTTACTTAAAAACATGCACTTTAAGAATTTTTGGAACACTTTTTTAAAAGAAAATTAAACAAAATTTCCTTTTTCTCCCCCTTAATGTGAAATTCTTCTCCTTATTTTTTTGGTCATTTCTAAGTTCAGTTTTGAAAAAAGTATTTTGAAAAACATCTGAGTATCACAAAGGAAATTCTAAGTTAAGAGCAACTCGAAGTTTTCAATAAAGTTCCTTTGAAAAGGGAAAAAGTTTAAGGAAGAATTTAATTTTCACTTTTTCTACTCTCCCCCTTGGCCATATATCAATAAAGAATTCTTGAAAAAATATATTTTGAAAGAAGTTTTAAGGAGAATGTTTGTGTATCAGAGCCTATGAGTTTTGAAAAACATAAAAATACTTAGTATAATTCTTGAAGGCATAGCAAAAAGCTTAAATGTCCACATTAAATCCATTTTGAAGAGTATTGTGCAGTTCTGAAAAATATTTTGTATTTGTAAGAAAGTATTAGAAAGATTTTCCAAAAAAAAAATTTCAAGTACATTTGAGATTATGATTTGAAACACATAAGTACTTTTAGAAAAGTATTAGACTTTGAAAAAATATGAGTAATTTTAGAAGCATATTAGACTTTGAAAAATATAAGTAATTTTTTGGAACGTATTAGATTTTGAAAAATATAATATTTTACTTGACTAGGTTTCTTTTCCAGTTTGACATAATCCTAGGAAGCCTTGTTGACTACAAGGGCATTTTCCTAAGTGCCCTGGAAATTCTCTAACCCAAGTAAATATTATTTCAAAAACAATTTCATAAGCCACAACAATAATAGTATTTTGAAAGACTTAAATTTTTAGCAAGGATTTTGAAGATATAGTTCATGAAAATATGTTATTAAATAATTCTTTGGACCTCCCTCTAAACTTGACTCAGTCCTGGGAAGCTTGTTGACCACAAGTACTCTTCCTCTAAGCCTTTAGGGTTCAGTTCAGATCAAAGGAATTATCTAATAATTTCAACACAAATGATTATCAATAAAAACTTTTTAGAAATTCTTCTTTTGATTCAGCCTCCCCCTAAATTTGACACATCCTAGGAGTCCTTGTAGATCATTAAGTAGACCTCCTTTGTGTCTTTAGGGTTTATCAGAATCAAGAGAATAGTTTGGAATAAAAGTATGGTAATTTTCAAGAAGATAATTTTAGAAAATTCAATTTGGAATGAAGATAATTTTTAAAGAATAAACCCCGAAAACAAAATTTGAAATGACAATGGTATTTTGAAATATAGTATTTTTGAGCTTCTTCTAATTTGATCTCCCCCTAAATCTGACACAGTCTGGCTTTTATCTAAGTTCCTTAAGGGGTTTCAGTGTTGAGCAAGTTTGGCTATGTTGACTAGGGTTGACTTTTTTGACTAAGTTTGACTAAGTTGACTATGTTTGACCAATCAATAACTAAATCAAACAAGCCCTAGATTATATTTAAAACGAGTCTATTGAGATATTTAACATGAAATTAAAAAAATGTTAGAATTGAAAGAGTAGGGTACCGAAAACTGAAAAAAAGAGATAATTTTGAATAACTTTTGAAAATATTTTTTTTATTTAAAAAGATAGTGAATTATGCTTTTAGGTCCTAGATGTCTCACCCAGTTCTACATGTTCAAGCATGTTAACCTTATGGGTTTTGTGAGACAAAAATAGAAGTAAGGATTTTACTTTGAAAAATCATGATTAATTTTGAAAAACTGAATTAACTTTGAAAACCATTTTAATGAATTTTAGTTTTATTTTGAAAAAGTAGTTGAGTCTAAGATCAATTGAAATTTGTGTTAGATTTGAATTTGACAAGAAGTAACTTGAATTTGAATTTCAAAAATTGGTTTCCAGGTCTTGGCGAGGCACTAGGCCTTCTTTGGCCGTAGCCTTATTGGATCATCAACCCTTTCCTAGACAAAGCCTTTTAGTGAAATTTCATCTTCAAAATTACTTTTTGATAAATTTTGGTCTAACTAGTTTGGGTCTTGGATCGGTAGCTTCGGCTAGTTTCGCCAAAATGGCTTCCCTAACGTACTATCATCTCACCTCCACCCAATACTATGTTGTTCAAATTTCAGTTAAACCGTTTTAGTCCTTATCTAACCAGTCCTAATTCTAAGCAAAAATAAATAACTAAAATAAAAGCAACATACAATTAAAGCAAACAAGAAAAAATGATTTAAGTTACATCATAATCGAAATAAAACTCTGGTTTATACAAATTAACCACGTTATTTGAGATAAATGTTGGATTTTCAGGTATTGAAAATTTACCTTTTGATTCCCGGTTGGGAATCTCCCCCTTGATACTTGTCGTCATTCTTCTTTGTTTCTTTATCATCTTGTAGTTAACACGAGCTAATCGGAACAGTTTGGTTCGATCTCCTTCTTTGTCGTCAAATATTGAGTCTGAGTTGGACTCCGGTACTGGTTGAGGCCACTTTTGCAGTTCTCATGGAGTTTTCCCTGCAATGAAAACTATACCTTCCTCGACCATTGCAGTATCAGCTTGATTATTTAACCTTAATTTAGAAGAAAATGATTCAAAATTAGTTACCAACTTTGTCTCTGAAAACTCGTCGTCTGACTCAGGTTCGATTTCAACGTCGGGTGTCGAGTCTGACTCGGCTGTCTGTGCTTGGACCGAAAGGGCAAGATAACTTACCTGATCTTCTTCTTCATTTGAGATCTCTTGATGAAGATTAATCAATTTTTCCCAGATTTCTTTAGCACATCTGCATGGACCTACTAGCTCGAGTTGCTCCTTAGTTAGGCCACATTGTAGGATTGCAGTTGCCCTTGCATCGGTTTCAATTTGGTTGAGGGTGTGTTCATCCAGTTTGTCCCACTCGATTGATGACTCATCTTCTACGGGAAACGAGAATCCCATTTGGATGATATGCCATAAGTCCATGTGGGCCTTCAGAAGGGACTCCATTTGAGATCTCCAAAACGTGAAGTTCTCGCCGGAGAATAGTGGTGGGCGTGCACTGTTCCACTCTTGGTTGGCCATTTAATATAAACCTTGCACACAAACAAAATAACAAAAAAATTGTACCAAGACTTGGTCTTGGATTAGTAGTGCGGGAGAGAAAAGATAAAAGATATAGCCCAACAAAAATATTGCATGAATTTTGAGGTAAAATAATAATAAAAAATTATGACCAATTTTTGAAAATGTTGATTTTATTACTTCTGATTAATGATGAAAAAGTAAGAAGTCAATGTTTAAAAAAAACTTTGCTCGAATTAGGGTAGCACGAATTTCGAAAAAAAATATTAAAATAATAATAAAAAAAATTTATGACAAATTTTCAAAAGTTGATCATTTTAACAATTTTAACTTATGGTGAAAAAATGAGATTTCAAAATTGAAAAAGGCGTAAAAGATCGAGTGGTGTTGATTAACTAGAAAGAAAAGAAATAAGATTAAAAATTTTGTAAATCCGAAAAACTTTCAAACTGGTGGTTGCACCAAGTTTGAACTATCCCGCTCTGATACCACTTGTTGGATCGAGAGAACCGATAGAGGGGGGGTGAATATCGAAAAACGTTCGGATTTTAGGATTAGAGAAATTACGCAGCGGAATAAAACAATCAAACGCAAACACATAGTTTTACTTGGTTTGGAGCCTAGGTCGACTCCTACTCCAAGGGCCACGGTCGTTGACCGTTTTCTGCGGGCAATTCTATAAGTTCGCAAATCAGTTTACAGTATTGAATTACAAATATAGCAAAGTAAACTTTTAAAATGAAAACTCTTCTTTTACCGACGTCCGATGTAGGTTGTCTTTTTCGGAGCAGCGGGACGTCGTTGGCGCTTGAGTCTCGAGTCGGGAGGTTTCCGAAGCAGAGTGCGAGAGCAGAAGAGCGTAGAAGCGTTGAATGAATTATTATTTGAAGCCTTGGGGTCGAGGGCACTTTTATAGGCCCTGGGGGCGCCCGGAACGTCGGGGGCGCCCCCCCACGTGTCGGTCGATCCGCCTCCGTCTCGGTTAGCTTCTGATCCCTTCAATCTCGGGATCAGATCTTGACCGGGGCACCCGGGACGCTGGGGGCACCCGGGTTGACCGGGTCAGAGCTTATCCCTTGGCTTCGCTGGCTTCTGCTTCGATGGCTTGCGCAGGGGGCGCCCGGGACGTTGGGGGCGCCCGAGAGCAGCGGGGGTGCCCCGAACATGAACTGTCGAAGCCTTCTTTTGCATTATGTGTTTTGTGTTCACCTTGGGGGCGCTCGGGACACTTCGGGCGCCCTGGTCAGCTGTTGCCTCACTCCTTTGAGGCTCTCTGAGCTGCAGACACTCGTTCCTTCGGTCCTGCATCCAGGGTTAGTCCAAAACACCATAAAGCAATAAGATGTTAGTTTATACAGCCTTAGCTATCTTGGTTCTGACTTTGGGGCTCCAAAATGGAATCCTAGGTCGAACCGACGCCTACTGTTCCCTCGACGGGGAACGCGTCCTCACCTACTCCTCTCGGGAGAATGTACCTGATGCCAACCGCTCCTCTGGTTGGACTTTTGCCTAGCGGTCCTTCGCCGGGTCTTGGAAACCAAGCTGTCCTTCGCTAGGTCTTCAGTCCCAAGCTGTCCATCGCCTGGTGCCTAGAATGAAACGCCCACTTTTTTTTCATAAAGCGGCGTTATGCTAAACATACATGTGCATATAAAATATCTTAATGCAGTGGAATAACTAGTACTTAAATCATATACACATGTCTGGGTTATCATTCATGGACATGGTGACATTATACTTAACATATTACCAGCATACCTAGCATCATGATATCAACTTTCCATAACTTATTCATAAGCATTTCAGGTAACATATTACCAGCATGCATAGCATCATGATATCAACTTTCGATAACTTATTCATAAGCATTTCAAGTAGCAAGTAGATTATCCATAACTTCACGAATAGTAGGTTGTTTCTTAGGCATAACTATCATAAGTCGAGCATAAACCAAAATAAGCATTGTCAGATCACAAAACATGCAATAAGTGAAATGAGAGGGTTTCTTGGCCATGTCACTACTACACACCCATGTTCTTGCCTCTCCTGCTGCTTCCCTTAGAAATCTGTTGCTTGATCTGCGGTATAAGAAACTAAGACTATAAGCACGGAGGCTTAGTAAGACCCTTTTCCTACTCACAAAAATCCATACGTCGTATAAACATGAACATAATGCTTCAATCCTACATATCATAGTATACTTCTTATCATGAACATCTACACAATCATGACATCATCGTTTTAGCATAAACATAAATAAATTCATGGCATCAGAATTTAGCATGAACCTAGATATCATCATGGCATCATAGTCTAGCATGAACATAGATAAAATCATGGCATCATAATTTGGCATGAACATAAATAATAATCATGGCATTATAATTTATCATGAACATAGATATCATCATGGCATCATAATCTGGCATGAACATAAATAAAACCATGGCATCCTAATTTAGCATAAACATAAATAAAATCATGACATCATAATGTAGCATGCACATAAATAAAATCATGGCATCATAATTTAGCATGAACATAAATAAAATCATGGCATCATAATTTGGCATGAACATAAATAAAAATCATGGCATTATAATTTATCATGAACATAGATAAAATGATGGCATCATAATGTAGCATGCACATAAATAAAATCATGACATCATAATTTAGCATGAACATACATAAACATAAATAAAATCATTTGCATAAACATACTTTGCATTAACGTACCTTGCATAAACTACTTTGCATAAGCATACTTATCATAAACATAATGCATAACATGGATGGATGCATGGGCAAATGCATATACCATAGGGATGCTTAGTTTGAAATCATACTTTTAAATACTTAAACATAATCATAACATTCATAGGGGCCCTGGCTTGTACCACATTCATACATCATATGCGCGCATCCCTAAGTAAA
This sequence comes from Boesenbergia rotunda, assembly GCA_024364735.1. Classification (NCBI taxonomy): domain Eukaryota; kingdom Viridiplantae; phylum Streptophyta; class Magnoliopsida; order Zingiberales; family Zingiberaceae; genus Boesenbergia; species Boesenbergia rotunda. The sequence continues at coordinate 18,347 of JAGFNQ010005645.1, forward strand.
TACGAGGTAGCTAATCTCGACCTACTAGGGTAAGGACAGCTTCATCGGTAGTCCCGAACCGTGGACAGCTTCATCGGTAGTCCAGAACCGTGGACCTTACTTAGGTCCGGTACAAGCCCATTCATAAAATAAAATACTTTCACATGCTTCTTCATTCATAAAACATTCATAGCATAATCATTCATTCTTAATGCTTAACATCATCATTATGCCTTAAAGGCATGAATCTTATCTTCATTCATCATTTTCATTCCATATCATCATTATGCCTCGAAGGCATGAACTTTAACTTCATTCATCATTTTCATCCATAACATGACATGCATACATATCATTCATAAATCATACATATCATTCATAGATCATGGCATACATACATATCATTCCTATCTCATGGCATACCTACATAATTAGCATCTTAATTCATAAAACATACATGGTCATGATACATAGAAAAACATGCCTAGATCCTCTCATACATGATACATTTCCTTAGGTTCATGGCACATGGTCTAAGCATTTATGAATCATCATAACAAATGACCTATCATACAAGTCATGACCCATAAGCTAGGGTTTTGGTTGACATAAAATTCTTCCAACATACTTAACCATATACATACATCTTAGTACCCTATAAACATGCATCCTTGTGGTCTTAACCCAACCCTAGCACTAGGTTAGGGCCTTGGCCGAAACCCTAAGGATCCCTAGGTCCATGGAAAATACATATAGACCACCAATAACATCCCATACAAACATAAAATGCCATAGAAAAACCTTTGATCCCATAATTAGGGCTAACCCTATTCCTTTAGCCCTAGATTAGCCCTTGGCTGAAACCTAAAGACCCATGAAATTCATAGAAAAATCTTTATAAAACCCAATTACTATCCATCATGTCATAGGGAAACAAATTAAACATGTTGGATGGTTAGATCAAGTTCCATCCATGAGTTAAAGGTCTTGGCCGAAACTTAGAGGAGCCATTGCACATGTAAAAATTCACATGAATCACCACTAACATCACTTACATCATAAGGAGACATAAGAATCATCATTAGAGAGTTAAAACTAGTCCTAGCCATAGAACCATGAAGGTGGCCGAAACCCTAAGTCCTTCTTCATGGATTTTTCATCTTAGATCTCAAACAAGAAACTTAGATCATATCCATATCAAGAAAAACCATTACACCACAGGTGAGAGGGGTCTTACCTTAGACTATCTTGGTTATAGACCTTAGATGGGGAGGAGGTTGAAGACCTTGTTGTCTCTTGACCACTCCTAGCCTTTGCAACCTTGTAAAAAGCCTTGGATCTTGGAAGAGAGACCTTCTTGTGAAGCTTTCCAAAGGGAAACTCCCCCTTGAAGTTTCAGCTAGAATGAAGAAGGAAGAGGGAGAAGGGTGGACTTGGTGGAAGAAGAGAAGTAACCCCCCATGCCCTCTCTTTATACCACTTTAAGGAGGCAAATGAAGAGTCATGGTGTCTCTTCCCTTTCATGACCTTTCATTTCCCCTAAGCCTTAACCAAAATCCACTTCATCTTCTACTAGCACTCCCTTGCTAGGTGAATTGGTTAGAGCATGCATGGTTGTAGACTAGGTCCAAGGTTCAATCCTTGGTGCATGCACTTTATTTTTATTTTCTTTTTATTTCATTTTTCCTTATTTTCAAAAATTCCCTAAAATTCACCCATAATCATGCTAAAATTCCTAATTACAATTCTTTTATATTTATATTAAATTCTACCTAATTAAAACCCATTTTTGGAGCCCATATAAGGCCCATTAGTACTTAACTTCTCAATTTAAATAGGAAAATCATGCTAAAACTCACCCATAATCCTACTAATATTCCTAATTAAAATCCATTTATATTTATATTAAATTTTTTCCTAAAATCTACTGATAATCATGGTACTAGAAAGCCCATATAAGGCCCATTAATACTTAGTTTCTCAAATTAAATGAGAAAATCATGGATTTCTAGGCTAAGGTTCGTACTAATATCTCTAGGTCCCTCGGAAAATTTTCTAGACATGATCAATATTTTAAAGAAAATATTAAGAAAATTTTCCGGGTCGTTACATAGCATTCCTTCGCCAGGACTTTAGTACCCTGGCATTCCTTCGCCAGGTGCCTAGCTGTCCTTCGCTAGGGCTTTGTACCCTGGCATTCCTTCGCCAGTGCCTAGCAGTCCTTCGCTAGGGCTTTGTACCCTGACATTCCTTCGCCAGTTGCCTAGCAGCCCTTCGCTAGGACTTTGTTTCCTGGCAGCCCTTCGCCAGGTGCCTAGCAGCCCTTCGCTAGGACTTTGTTTCCTGGCAGCCCTTCGCCAGGTGCCTAGCAGCCCTTCGCTAGGACTTTTCCTGCACACTTGAGCAACATTATTAGATCACAAATAACACTTAACTTTGAACCCTTTGCCAATATCAAAACAAGGTTCGACATGGTGCTTCCTGCACTAACAGACCCATCTCTACTTATGTCCTTGGTCATCGCTCAGCTAAGTTGCTCGATCCCTCGGACCAAGATTTTGTGCTCGACCTCCGAGAACTCGGATCTCTAGACGTTCGATCCTCGACCTGTCTCTAGTTATGTCCGTGATCCCCGCTCGGCAAAAATTCTGTTGCCCGATCCCCAACCAGGACTTCGTGCCCAATTCCTCGAACCAGGATTTTGGTGCCCAACCCTAGGTCAGGTCTTACGTGCCTAGCCCTCGGCCAGGACATAGTGCCCAATTCCTCGAACCAGGTCTTCATGCCCAACCCTCGACCCTCGGCCATGTCTTATGTGCCTAGCCCTCGGCCTGGACTTAGTACTCAACCCTGCAGGTCAAGACTTCGTGCCTAGGTTAACTAGGACTTTCCTTCACCTTGATAAAGACTTCTTTTTCTAGTCATATTAATCCTGACTAGACTTCTCTTCTGCCAAACATCAAGTCTTATTTAGATCACTTCTTGGTTTAACTGACCAACCCTGAGTTTTCTGCTAAACATCAGATCCTGTTTAGCTAATCCTTGTTCTAACTTGATCAAAGCTGGGGTTTACCCTACCAAACATAAGGTCCTGTTTGGTTTAACCCTTGATCACTTTGACTAACCCTTACCTTGTCTAACATTTATTACTAACTTAAGTATATTGCTAAACATTAAAACCCTAGAGGAAGACATCACTGATGCATCTTGCACCAACAAATTTAGTTCTGCAAAATAAACTAGCTCTGATACACTATTTTTTCTTCATGTATATTTTTTTGATATATGGCCAAGGGGGAGAGTAAGAAAAAGTAAAGTTAATTTTTTTTTTAAAAGTTAAAATTTCTTTTTAAGTGAAAAGTTAAATTTTTTTTCTAAAATGTTCCAACTTGAAAAGATTTTCAAAAATAGCTGAAAAATTCCCTTTTCAAGTAAGAAAAGTTAAAATTTTTAAAGTGTAAAGCTAAATTTTTGTCAAAAGGTATCTCAACTTTTTTCAACTTCAAAAGTTATCCAAAAGTAGCTGAAAAATTCCCTTTTCAAAAGCTAAATTATATTTATGAAAAAAGGATTTTTTTTAAGGGGGTTGTTTTAAAAATAAAGTCTAAAAATTTTTTATCGCTTGTCTTATGTTTAAAAAGACTTCAACCTTTTCCTCAAAAAGGGTATACTCAATCAAAAGGATTTTTGAAAAACTGCATGTTTTTGAAAGCTTCAGGGGGAGAATCTTTAATTCAGGGGGAGCTTAATGCATGATTTTCAAAAATGTTTTTTTTAAAGGGGAAAGAGAGGAAATATGACTATTTTAAATAATTATTTTATTTCTGTTTTAACTTAACTTTTGAACTGGGTTGGCATAAATCAAAAATGGGGAGATTGTTGGTGCCGGAAGCACTAGATCGAACTTAGGTTTTGATAATGGCAAAGGGTTCAAAGTTAAGGTTAAAGTTGTTATCTAATGAATCTGTTAAGTGTGCAGGAAAGTCCTAGGTAAGCTAGGCACGAAGTCTTGACCTGCAGGGTTGAGCAATAAGTCCTGGTCGTGGACTGGGCACTGAAGACCTAACTGGGGGTTGGGCAATAAGTCCTGGTCATGGACTGGGCATCGAAGTCCAGATCTGGAAGATCGGGTAGAAGTCTTAGCCGAGCGAGAGTTGCGGACAGAAGTGGAGGCGGGTCGAGGAACTGACATCTCGAGATCCGGTAGTCTCGGAAGCCGAGAAAAAGTCCAACCGGAGGAGCCAATTGGCAAAAGGTATCTTCTCCTGAGAGGAGTAGGTGAGGACACGTTCCCCGGAAGAGGGAACAATAGGCGTTGGTTCGACCTAGGGTTTCATTTGGAAGCCCAAAGTCAGAACCAAGACAACGTAGGCTGTTATTTATGTTGGTGTAAGATGCATTAATAATATCCTCCTCTAGTGTTTCAATATTTAACAATATGCTTAAGTTAGTGATATATTAAACAAGAGAAGGGTAGTCAAGAAAACAGTACTAAAGTGAAGGAAAATCCTAGTTAACCTAGGTAATAAGTCCTGGTTCAATGAATTGGGCACTAAGTCCTGATCATGGATTGGGCAATAAGTCCTAGCTAAGGGCTGGGCATCGAAGTCCTGACATAGGGCTGGGCAATAAGTCCTGGTCGTGGACTGGGCACGTAGTCCTAGTGAGTGAAGCTGGGCACCGAAGTCCTGACATAGGGTTGGGCAATAAGTCCTGGTCGTGGACTGGGCACGAAGTCCTGGTGAGTGAAGCTGGGCACCGAAGTCCTGGTGAGTGAAGCTGGGCAATAAGTCCTAGTCGTAAGATTGGGCAAAATTCCTAGTGAGTGAAGCTGGGCAAAAGTCCAACTGGATGGGCCGATGGGCAAAACTTCTCCTAAGAGGAGTAGGTGAAAGGCGCATTCCCCGGAAGGGAATATAGGCGTTGGTTTGACCTAGGGTTTCACGGGAAATCCGAAGTCAGAACCAAATCGTTAAGGCTAAGGGTATATACTTGTTTGTCTTCTATTTGTGTATGTTGCAGGTGCCTAAAATTGATGACAAAGCAGGCAAACAAACACAAAGAAGGTGAATTATAGCTTACTGGGTGCCTCCATTGAACCAGGGTGCCCCCAAGCATCCAGGTGCCCTGGATGCCAGGCGTCTAGATGAATCAGGCACCCAACATGCTCCCAGGCACCCAAGACTAGGTCATTTGGCAGCTTATTGAAGTTCGCAATTTGGATGAAACTTTGACCGCATAGAGGCGCCCCATAGCAACTCAGGCACCCAAGACAAGGCTATATAAAGGGGTTCGACCCCTCAACTTAGGACAATATTCACAATGACATTCTAAGTGTCCTGTGTGAAGAAAAAGTGATAGAGACGAAGCTCTGCGACGAAGGAGGCTCCAGGAAGAAGTGCGCGACACTTCGGAGTTCCAGATCGGCCGAGTCTTCGACATTTCATTTGGTTTGATTTATTTTATGCAATTAATTTCCTTATCTTTTTGATTGTAAAAAGTGCACTGTAAGATGGGTTTCTCCACCTCCGGAATGTCCGGAAAGGAGACCATTAGTGGACGGGCATTTCTCGTGCTTAGGCCTTAGACGTACTGACCCTGGGGGGTTGGGAACCAAGTAAAAATCCATATGCATTCTGAGTTTTGTCTTTCATTTTGTTTCTTTATTTTTCCACTGTGCTACTAACTCTGTATCTAAAACGAACGATCGAAAGACAAGTTTCCGTAAATTTTTACAAGTCGATATTCACCCTCCCCTCTTTCGACGGCACCGATCCCCACAATTTACACTTAATTTTATTATTACTGCTGTTCTGGAACTAACCCTGGTTATAGGAGCAAGAGGTTCGAGTTTTCTGCATCCCAGGCACTTGAGAGGACTCAGGCGCCCGAGAACACAGGCGCCTGTGTTGATACAGGCGCCCTAGATGGGTTTCTTCCTGAGGATGCGAAGCTGAGCTAGCAGGTTGCCACGACAGCATGGGAGGTGCCCGTGATTAGTCAGGCGCCCTAGATGTCCCAGGCGCCCTGGATAGGGGATAGGCATTGGCCGAGTCTGTGGATGATGACGCATCCAAATTGGCGACAAGGCAGGCACCCTACAGCCTCACAGGCGCCCTGAACACCAGTATAAAAGGGGGTTCACCCCCTGCTTCCAGATAATACTTCTTCCAACTCAAGCACTCAAATGCTCCGTGCAGATCTCCCGTGCTCGAGTTCCAAGTGCCAATAACACTCAAGATCGATGACCTGCTGCTCCGGTCTTCAGATTCTTTTCCAGTTGGTGGTAATTTATTTCAAGTGTTTTCTTTTAATTCTGTATTCGTGATTCAATTTGTGTAACATTTTTCCAAAATATAGAATTGCCCAACGAAAACGGTCAAGGACCGTGGGCCTTGGAGTAGGAGCCGTTACAGACTCCGAACCAAGTAAAAGGAAAATGTGTTAGCATTGCTTTAATTTTTCCAATGCGCAATATTCTTACGTATCCGAAATTTTATCAATATTCACCCCCTTTATTGATTCTAAACGATCCCACAGCTGTTATTTTAAAGGAAAATAAACTTACGGGTCCCAACTATATAGATTGGAAACGGAACATGGACATTGTCTTGATTGCTGAGGAGTACAAATTTGTACTTTTTGAGATCTGTCCTGAAAAGCCTAGTGAGAATTCAAGTGAAGAGGAAAAGGAACGTTATAAGAAGTGGGTGAAGGCAAGTGAGATGGCACGGTGTTACATTTTGGCTTCTATGTCAAATGTGCTGCAACATCAACATCAGGCCTTTTCCACTGCTTATGGCATGATGTTCAATATCAAGGAACTCTTCGGACACCATAATCAGGTCGGTAGGTAAGAGGAAGTGAGGAACTTGATTACGCCCACCATGATTGAGGAAACACCCGTGAGGGATCATGTTCTCAAAATGATGGCTCATTTGAATGAGATGGAAGTCCTTGGAGCGGAGATTGATGGGGAAACCCAGGTCGATATCATTCTCCAGTCACTACCTAAGAGTTTTGAGCAGTTTCGCTTGAACTATAATATGAATAAATGAACATATTTGTTGGGGGAACTTTTGACAAAACTCCAGGCAGTAGAGGGACTATTTCATCATAGTGCTCATGCTTTTGTTGCTGAAAAGGTTTCTACTTCTAAGCTGAAATGCAAGAAGAAGAAGAAACAAGGTTTAGCAAAGGAGGCGACTGGATCTTAGGGACTCAGGCTGGAGTGAAGAAGCCGAGAGACAAGTGCTTCATGTGCAAGCAGACTAGACATTGGAAGGCGGGCTGTCCTCATCGAAAGGAGAAAAATTAAGTATATCTTTTTATTTAGTTGTTGAAACATGTTTAGTGGTGTTATCTACCAGTACCTGATGTGTAGATACGGGAGCCACTGATCATGTCCGTAATTCTTTGCAGGGGTTCCAGGAAACCAGACGACTAGCTGAGGGAGAGATTACCGTCTACATGGGCAATGCTATGGAGGTGGCGGTTATTGCAGTGGGAGACGTTTATTTATCGTTTGATAGAAATAAAACTGTGGTTTTAAGAAATTGCCTTTGTGTACCTTCATTTAGAAAGAATCTTATTTTAGTTTCTAAATTATTTATGGATGGGTATTCTATTTCTTTTAATGACAGAGTTGTTTAAAAAGGAATAGAGAGATTATCTATTCTGGTGCGTTGGTTGGCAACTTGTACACTCTTGAACCAAAAACACCCACTATGCAAATAGAAATCAAAAACTCATCATCTAATCATAATAAGAGAAAAGAAGCTTCAAAAATGAACCAAACATATCTTTGGCATCTAAGGTTAGGTCATATTAACCTGAGTAGAATTTAAAGCTTGATAACCGATGGACCTTTGGGTTCATTGATGGTGGAAGATTTCCCAACCTGTGAATCTTGCTTGGAAGGTAAGATGACCAAGAAGCCTTTTAAGGCCAAGGGATATAGAGCCAAAGATGTGTTAGAGTTGGTTCATTTTGATTTGTGTGGTCCTATGTCAATCTAGGCTAGAGGTGGCTTTGAATATTTCATCTCTTTTATAGATGTTTATTCAAGGTATGGATACATTTATTTTGATGCGCCGCAAGTCTGAATGCTTTGACAGGTTCAAAGAATTCAAGGCTGATGTGGAGAACATCAAGATAAAAGTATCAAGACATTACGATCTGTTCATGGTAGTGAGTACCTCTTGGGAGAGTTTAGGAGTTACTTATCAGAGGCTAGGATTCAATCCAATTGTCTATACCAGGTACACCCCAACAGAATGGTGTGGCGGAGCGAAGGAATATGACTCTTATGGAGATGGTTAAATCGATGATGAGTTATTTGTTGGGGCAATCGACCCAAGGATGATTGGGAAGATCATGGTTTTGATGTGTGTGTGTCAATATGTTTAAGGTTAGGGTGTTATCTTATTATTTGATATGTGTGATTGAGTTTTCAGGACTTGGAGAATCACACATGGAGGACTTATCCGAGGGACGAGAGCCGAGGGAGGAGGACTCCAAGGACAAACCGAGAAGTGGACTTCAAAGGGCACACGTGAAGGGTGGTATGGAGGCAAGCCAAGGGAAGGCTTGTGTGCGCATCCGAGGGACGATAGACTGTGGACGAGACTTCAAGGGGTAAGCCAAGGGAGTGTACCTGAAGGCACACATGAAGGAGGGTCTTCGGAGTGAAAGTGAGTGATTGTATAAGCTGGGCAGTCGACTAGGAGAAAGGCAGTTGACTGCTAGCAAGAACAGAAACTCACAAAATGTTTTTGACCCTGGACCAGTCGACTGCCCCTGGGGCAGTCAACTGGTAACCCCAAAAACTAGCCGTTGGATTAGCCGTTGGCTAGCAATTAAGGCTAGACCAGTCGACTGCCCCAGGGGCATTCAACTGGTGTCAGGCTGGACAACTCGTGGAGTTGTCCTTTACTCTTATTTAAAGGGTGACTTTTGGGCACGAGGAAGGTACGGTTCTTAAGTGTACCAAAGTGCTATTCGTGCCAAAAGTGATCAGTTCTTCCTCTCGCTTTCTATTCTATCTTGTAAAGAGGAAGAAGACAACCTTGTAAACGTTTTCTCCACCTTGAAGGAGGCTTTTCAAAGTGGAGAGTGTGCTCGTGCGTGGATCCTTGGATTAGTCACCTTTCGGGGTGGATACCAAGTAAATTCTCTGAGTTAGCATTGGATTTTCTATTTTTTATTATATTGCTTGTATTGTGCTAACCATCTTGTAGAGAAACTTGAGAAAAAGTGCTATTCACCCCCCTCTAGCAAACGCCATGATCTAACAAATGGTATCAGAGCCGGTTCGCTTTGGGAGAACTCACAGTCGACCGGAGTAACAAGAAATGACATTTCAAGAGGGCTATAGCACCGCAAGGCCACCGTTCTTCGACGGAAATGACTTCGCCTATTGGAAAGGTAGGATGGAGTACTACTTAATGAACGATATTGAAAATTAGATGAGTGTTATAGATGGCTTCGATGTGCCCTTCAATGAACATGGAGAGCCACTACCGATGAGGAATTGGACCAAGAAGGTGATGAGGAAGGCGCAAGCCAATGCGAAGGCTACCACAACGCTTCAATGTGGATTATCAAAGGAATAACTAAACAAGGTGGGGCCTTTCAAGAGCGCCAAGAAGTTTTGGGACAAGCTCATCAAACTCAACAAAGGGTCCAACGAGTCAAAAAGGGAAAAGAAGGATCTCTTGGTTGCCCAACTACAATCGCTCTCCATGAAGGCAAATGAGACAGTAAGCTAACTACATGGGATAGTCAAAGAAATCATCAACGAGCTCCATGTAATTGGTGAGAAGGTTGAAAACCGAGATCTCATGAGGTATGTTCTACAATCATTCCCTAGGACTACATTGTGGGCATCAATGGTTGATGCCTACAATGTATCAAGGGATCTCTCTACGGTAAAGTTAGATGATTTGTTTTATGAATTCGAGTTACATGAGCAAGCTAACATTTCCTCTAAAGAAAAAGGTGTAGCGTTTATTGTAGAAAAGGAAAAGAAAAAGAAGAAGGAAAAGAAGAAGGTTGTCTATTCATCATCATCCGACTCGGAGGAGTCAAGCATTTCAATGGATAGCGACCAAGAGGCTTTCATGGTAAGGAAAATGCGTAGAGTCTTTAAAAGTTTTTCTAACAAGTCTTATGGTATTCTAACAAGTCTTATGGTAGGAAAGGTTCAAAGAATAAGAGAAAAGGAAAAGAGATCATTTGCTATAATTGCCACCAAAAGGTACACATGAAGAATGAGTGCCCACAACTAAAGAGAAGAGAAGAAAAGGAGGAGGAGAAAAAGAGGGGCGACAAGAAGAAATCCATGGGAAAAGAGAAGAGTACCACAAATCTCAAAGCTACTTGGGATGATCCATCTTCATCGGAGGAAGAAGGAGATCACGTGTCACACTTCGTACTAATGGGAGTGGATAATTTGGAGTCATCCGATGATGAGAGGAGCTCTAGTAGTAAAGATGAAAGTGAAGGTTCATCATCAGAATCCGAGGCTTCGGTAAGCGAGGTATATAGCTTACCCTCCTCTACTCTTATCAAAATTATTACTAGTACAAATGTTGATTTGGCTAAGGCTAGGAGGAATGTTAAGGAATTGAAGAATGAAGTTTGCATGCTTAAATTAGAATCAATGAAACTTAAGGACAATTTGCATGTTCCCTCTAATGTTTCAAATGATGCATGTTTGAAAAAAGAAAATAGGGAACTAAGGGAAAAGGTAGAGGACCTCACCAAGGCACTTAGGAAATTTCAAGTTGGCTCTAGCAACCTTGATATGATAATAAATAGCCAAAGAGCCGTGAATAACAAAATCGGGATAGGTTATAGGCCAAAAATCAAGGAGGTAGCTTTTGTTTCACTTATGGGTAGAAAGGGTGCTTCTAGGAGACAAGGTGTTAAGGGAAATGCAAAGAAGGCTTGGGTACCAAAGAATTATTTAAATGATTCTTGTGGAACTAGTATTTGGGTACCAAAAGTTTGTGTTTTCCGTGTTGCTTAGGTGAAGGTGAAGGAAGCCTCAAAAATGTGGATAGTGGATAGCGGGTGTTCAAGGCACATGACCGAGGATGTGAGCAAATTCACCACTATTAGCTATCTAAGAAAAGGAACCGCATCTTTCGAAAATAGTGGGAAACTCAAAATAATTGGTAGAGGCACCATTGAGGTATCTCCTACAATCACTATCCATAAAGTTCTTTTGATTAAGGGCAAGCCGGGAAGTGGACTTCAAAGGGCACACGTGATGGGTGGCATGGAGGCAAGCCAAGGGAAGGCTTGTGTGTGCATCCGAGGGATGATAGCCGGTGGAAGATGACTTCAAGGGGCAAGCCAAGGGAGTGTACCTGAAGGCACAAGTGAAGGAGGGTCTTCGTAGCGAAAGTGAGTGATTGTATAAGCTGGGCAGTCGACTGGGAGAAAGGCAGTCGACTGCAAGCAAGAAATCCAATCAGATGACACACGTTTCTATCACATCTCTTGTATATGTTGGGACCGGGTGTATGTTGACATGGATGCGGGTTTGTAATTTTAAAATTAATTACGTGCAGCGGAAGGTTTAGCATAAATAATTTCTCAAATTATTTAACTACATATCTAAGCATGCAACTTTATCTTGTGTAGACATGATCATATATTTAAAATTTTGCAGAAACGTAAACTAATTTACGTATTACCTCGCGTAACTCGAAGGAAGGGACGAGATCCAACCATATGCGTCCCTCGGAAGCTCTGCCTCTATTCACGTCCACGCCGAGTATCTTCAGGATGACTTCGCAAAGCCACGAGTTTCGTGTTCTCGAGAACTACTAGATTCTCCGAGAACGCGACAAGAAAACCAAGAGAGAAGTAATCACATCAGAAAAACTCACTACCAAAGTTGGCCGGAATCACAATTCCGGCGAGGAGGAAGATGACTTGCGCCCAATCACAAGGTGATGATGGCTGGAGAGGAAGATCGTCCCAATGGAAGAACTTCGTCGCCTCGGTACTTCTCCTTGTGCTCACGGCAAGAAGAAGGGAGAAGAACCTTGTGGCCGGCTAAGAGGAAGAAGGGAGGAGAGGGAGAGAGCCCAGGCAAGAATACTTCGATTTATTTCCAAGCCTTGCCTTGGGTCCTTTATATAGTGGCCTCTCAACCGCCAAGTCACTTTTTTCTTATGGAATAAATTTTCTATTACTTATTCCATCATGCCATATTTTATCATATTTTAATTCATGATAAAAACCGACCAAGTCTCCTTTTTTCTTATGGAATAAATTTTCTTATCATGGTAAATCAATCCTTGATTGATTTTATAAAATAAAATAAACTAATCCAGGGTTCATTTTAATTTCCATGAAAAATAAACCAAACCTAGGTTTGTTATATAAAAATTTATATCATCCATAATTTTATAAAACAAACCACACTTGGTTTATTTTATAAATTGAACTAAAAATTTGGTTCTCTCCCTTTGTTGTGGCCGGCCAAGCAATGAGGATGGAGACCCTCTTTGGTCGGCCAATCCAAGCCACGCCCCAATGAATTAAACTTATTTAATTCATCTATTAAGTCTTCAAAAGGCTTAGCCATTTTACGCTTCCGATGCGTCTCTGAAAAATTCAGATTCGACTTATCGTTCGGCTTAACCAAACTAATCTCTCTTGATTGGAAAATCCAATTTTCAACTCGTTGTAAATCCCTCGGATTACTCGTAGTGCGTGTGACTAAATAGGCTTTCGATTTATGTTGGCCGTCTATAATTAATCAATTATAGAATGATCATGAGTAGCACCTAGTAGTACATCACGATCCCCAATTAATCGAAAGATCAACGGTTGACCTCAGAAACAATTCTGAAACCCTTCAGCAGCTATAATGAATCGTCCCCCATTCCCTTCACCATCTTATACCCACATGGTTCAGGACATGGTCTATGTGTGTCAGTCCCCACTAGGCTGATTACGTCACACCTAGCCCAAGTAACGTTTTCTCGTCCTACGGATTCTAATTACTCTCATGTATTTAAGAGATTCATACTCTAAACATGTCATGCTCTGGCCAGAGGCTTCGAGTAACAATCCGACGATAGGCCTTGGGTATACATCTCCTCGCAAGGAGTGGTGAATCCTTTGTAGGCTGTTCAAACATCTTCGGGCACTTCGACTTATACCCAATCATCCTGGGTCCACACCTCGTTGGAGATGCTTGCTTAAGATGTCAAAGTATAAGTCTCCATGACCAAGATGACTTGAACACCGCAAGTCAAAGCAATATCGCACATAAGCTGTAGTAAGAACTTCATTGACATATCTATATATAGACTACCATATGAAGTTTTACAGCCAGTCACTCCAATGAACTAGTTCCCTTAACTAACATTCATGTTTATCTCCGGACATCCCAATGTCACTAGTCAGTGAGAATCAGCTGATTAGAGAATAATCCATGCTAGTCTCAACAGAATTGATAGTGTCCGTATTTATCAATTCATCGACTAGGGACAATTTCAATACTTCACAATTGCACATGTAGAGATAATCACTAGTTATGAATTTATCACAAATTCTCACATGCTGTGAATTGTATTGCGGACAATCAGTAAATGAGTTTAAGATCTCAATCAAATACATAAACATGTATACTCAAATAGTGAATATTCATTTATTAAAATAAATGATTACAATCATAAGGCGATTGCCTTAGGACACTTTTCTCATATCACTAACAAACTCCCACTTGGCCTAATGTCAATCGCTACGGTATCCAATACCACAGGCTCTAACATGACCCTCAAACTTGCTTTGAGGAAAGGCCTTAGTTAAACGATCCGCTAAATTCCTTTCAGTGGTAATTTTCTCAATTTGTATATCATTCCTACTTATAATCTCTCTGATCAAATGAAGCGGCGAAGCACATGTTTGGATCGCTGATGAGACCTTGGTTCCTTCGCTTGTGCAATAGCTCCATTGTTGTCGCACTAAACCGGTATTGCTTCATCAATGGTTGGAACCACACCAAGTTCTGAGACAAACTTCTTGATCCAGACTGCTTCCTTTGCTGCTTCCGAAGCTGCAATATATTCCGCTTCCATGGTAGAATCTGCTACGGTGTCTTGCGTGGAACTCTTCCAACTTATTGCGCCTCCATTCAAAATAAATACGTATCCGGACTGAGATTTGGAGTCATCCTTATCTGTCTGAAAATTAGCATCTGTATACCCACGTATTATCATATCACCTTCTCCATATATTAGGAACACATCTTTAGTTCTTCTCAAGTACTTGAGGATTGTCTTGACAGCCGCCCAATGAGTCATTCCTGGATCAGACTGGTATCTTCTTGTGACGCTCAGAGCATACGATACATCGGGCCTAGTACATAACATAGCATACATGATAGATCCTATCGCGGATGCATAAGAAATCTTATTCATGCAAATCCTCTCATCTTCTGTGCGCGGACACATAGACTTCGAAAGGTTGATCCCATGCCTGATGGGAAGGTAACCTTTCTTGGATTCCGACATGCTAAACCTTTCTAGCACTCGGTCTATATATGTAGACTGCGAAAGACCAAGTAACTGTTTTGATCTATCTCTATAGATTCTAATCCCAAGGATATAGGTTGCTTCTCCCAGGTCTTTCATGGAGAAAGTTTTGGACAACCAAATTTTAACTGACTGTAAGACTGATATATCATTTCCTATAAGTAATATGTCATCGACATATGTCACCAGGAATACGACTGCACTCCCACTAACCTTCTTGTACACACAAGGTTCGTCACGATTTTGTGAGAAATCAAACTCTTTGATTTTCTCATCAAAACGGATGTTCCAGCTCCTGGATGCTTGCTTTAGTTCATATATGGATCGTCGAAGCTTGCATACATTGGTTTTATTGACCGATGTGAAACCTTCAGGTTGTATCATGTATACATCCTCAAGCAGGTTTCCATTTAGGAAAGTTGTTTTCACATCCATTTGCCATATCTCATAATCATAATGAGCTGCTATGGCTAGGAGCATCCGAATCGATTTAAGCATAGCTACTGGCGAATAGGTTTCATCATAATCAATTCCTTGTTTCTGACGATATCCTTTTGCCACTAATCTAGCCTTAAAGGTAACAACATTACCTTCCATGTCGGTTTTCTTCTTGAAAACCCACTTGCACCCTATGGGCTTAATCCCTTTAGGTGGGTTAACCAAGTCCCATACTTGATTTTTGTACATGGAATCCATTTCCGACTTCATGGGTTCAAGCCACTTATTCCTTTTTGAATTTTTCAGAACATCTTCATAACTGATAGGTTCGTCATTGTTAATGAGTAACACGTCGTTCGATTCACTTATGAGAAATCCGTATCTCTCTGGAATATTGCGTAGCATATCAGACCTACGAAGAAGTGGTGTCGTTTTAGGTTCAACTGATAGCTCATCATTATGAGTTATTGGTTGTGCGTCTAGACTAGGTGTCTCTGTAATGTCTATTGGAGTTTCTTGAACTTCTTCAAGTTCAATGCTACTCCCACTGTTTTCTTGTAAAAGAAATTCTTTTTCTAGAAATACAGCATGCCTTGAAACAAACACCTTTTGTTCCAATGGATGATAGAATTGGTAACCCTTCGTTTCCTTAGGGTATCCAATAAATAGACATTTATCAGACTTAGCATCCAATTTGTCTGATACAGTCCGCTTTACATAAGCAGGACAACCCCATATCTTTAGGTGAGATAAATGAGGTTTCTTATTATTCCACGTCTCATATGGAGTAGTAGAGACTACCTTGGTCGGGACTCTGTTTAGCAAGTAAACAGCTGTCTTAAGCGCATAGCCCCAAAAGGATTTTGGAAGAGTTGCATGATTCATCATAGATCTAAGCATGTCTATCAAGGTTCGGTTACGCCTCTCAGATACACCATTATGCTGTGGTGTATATGGCGGAGTCCATTGAGACAATATCCCATTGTCCCTAAGATAATCTTGAAACTCTTGACTTAAGTAATCACCACCCCGATCAGATCGAAGTATCTTAATACTCTTGCCAAGCTGTTTCTCTACTTCACTTCTGAACTCTTTGAATTTCTCAAAAGCTTCAGATTTATGTTTCATTAAGAACACATACCCGAATCGTGAGTAATCATCGATAAAGGTAATGAAGTAGCTATAGCCTCCTTGTGCAAGAGTTGACATTGGTCCACATACATCAGTATGTATTAGACCAAGCAATTCTCCCACTGGTTTACCTTTTTCGGAAAAGGGTAATTTGGTCATCTTGCCTTTTAAGCATGATTCGCATGTATCAAATGAACCAGGTTCAAATGATTCCAGAATTCCACATCGGTGTAATTTGGTCATGCGTTTCTAGCTTACATGGCCAAGACGACAATGCTACGTATAGGAGTCTATTTGATTATCTATTGGAGCACGTTTGTTGCTAACTTCGATATTGAAAACGTCATCGGATAAATCTAATGTGTAGATACCATTGCATAAAGTTCCGGTCCCATAAAGGACACCATTTAAAGTTATGTAACAGCAATTGTTACTAAAAGTTAAATGGTAACCCTTTTCATTCAAGCATGAAATAGATACAATGTTCTTTATTAACGAAGGAACAAAATAACAATTATCCAATTATAAGACAAGTCCAGTAGGGAGCTTTAGCAAATATGTTCCGATGGCAATAGCAGCAATCTTTGCTCCATTTCCAACTCGCAAATTCACTTCTCCCTTGACGAGTCTTCTTTTATTCCTTAGCCCGTGTATGTCATTACATATATGTGAGCTACACCCAGTATCATGTACCCAGGTGTACGAGAAAATAGAGTGACATTCAATAACGAAGATGCCTGAAGAGGATGGGGCATCGGATGCCTTCTTCTTCAAGGACTCAAGATAAACCTTGCAGTTTCTTCGCCAATGGCCCTCCTTGCCGCAGTGATGGCAAGTGCCTTTTGGTGCCTTTTCAATCCTTTTGGCCTTAGTTAACTTATTGGTGTCCAAAATGGAACGCAAATTCAGAGAAGACATGATCAGGTGATTATCCTAGAAATACAAATTGAGGTTATGTGATGAGAATGATAAAGAATACATCAATATACATTAATTAAATCCTATTTATTTTTCTAATTGAATAACCCTTTTTATCAATTCGGGAGATCGTAGGAACATCTCCAAATAGGTTGATATCCAACCATAGATAAGAACAACCATGGCTGGAGTCCATCAAGTTATTCTTAGCTATGAAGGTAGGTAATTATACTGATTACATATTACACATATGTAACTATCACATTATGCTATCAACTAATTGAATGATTACATATATCATTGGGTTGTTAACTCATTAACAAGTATGCAACAATATACATAGCACCCAACTGCACCTCTCTTTACATCGACCTTGGCTGTGGCACAGCAAATCGATGCTCCAAGCTTAAGGCTGACCCATTAATCAAGAAATAGTTTTAATATGATTGGAGCTCATTCAACCATTTAGTCAGGCTTGGATGTGTCCAACAACCAAAACTAAGGATTGACTTCTGACTCCAACTATATTAATCATAAACTAATTCCATGGTTTGAACATGTTGAGGTTCAAGCCGGGCATGGATGTGTCCATCAACCCAAACGAGAAACAAAACTCCGGTTCTAACCATATTAATGGAAGGAGTTGACCTTAATATTTTGTAAGGGGTTTTGGGTCTCATCTTTTTCTTTTAAGCATATTCATGACATATAATTATGTCATGTACTAACGATTTTCTTAATAAAGTATGTATGTGACTTAATTTATCAAGTCTCATTAATTGAATTAGGAACCGGATTTCCTAATTCTAATTTCATACTTTATTCAAGGAATTGTTTTGGGAAACAATTTCCTAAATTATCATAATCAATTTTGAAAATAATATGTTTAAGACTTTGATTTCTCTAAATCAAATCTTATTAAATTAAGCGACAGATTCCCTTAATTCAACCATATATATTTTCATGAAATCTTATTTAGGAAATATACTCTATAGGAAACAATTTCCTAATTAATTTTGGAGACAATAATATGTAAGAGCATCACCTCATAAATCTAAATAAAGAAATTATCGTTTGAGAATCACCTCAAAAATTTCCAAGATTTGATCACATATTTTATTTATGGAAAATTAATATCAATAACTTAATTTGGACGGCTCCCCGAGGCTCAATCCAAAATAAGAATTTGACAGTTTAAATTCAATTTAGGAAATTTAATTATAACAAGTAACTTTAAATTGCACGGCTCCCCGCGGCTCAATCCAAAATAAAGAATTTTGTAAATAATTTAATTTCCAATTATGAATTTAAATGCCAATTAATATTCCCATAATTTGTCTAGACTTTCTTGAAAGAAAGTGCCCAAAATTGAGAGCTTTCCATAAATGGAAAGTTTCCCAAAATAAAAGGTTTTCAGAATAATTGTAAGTTTCTAGTACAAAGAAAACTTACATTTTTCCAAAATTGGAAAATTTCCAAAATGGGAATTTCCAAAATTGGAATGTTTCCAAAAATGGAAAGTTTTCACAATTATCATAAAATTTCAGAAACAGGGATATTTCAAAAGTTTACGATATTTCATTATGATTTCCAAACTTTGAAATTCCTAAATCGAAAATTTACCATAATTGATAGGTTTCCATAATTGGAAAATTTTTCAAAATTGAGATCATGACAAAGTTTTCCGCAAAAACAATTATATGATTATGTCGAACACAAACCTCGGCTCTGATACCACTGTTGGGACCGGGTGCATGTTGACATGGATGCGGGTTCGTAATTTTAAAATTAATTACGTGCAGCGGAAGGTTTAGCATAAATAATTTCTCAAATTATTTAACCACACATCTAAGCATGCAACTTTATCTTGTGTAGACATGATCATATATTTAAAATTTTGCAGAAACGTAAACTAATTTACTTATTACCTCGCGTAACTCGAAGGAAGGGACGAGATCCAACCGTAAGCGTCCCTCGGAAGCTCCGCCTCTATTCGCGTCCACGCCGAGTATCTTCGGGATGACTTCGCAAAGCCACGAGTTTCGTGTTCTCGAGAACTACTAGATTCTCCGAGAACGCGACAAGAAAAACAAGAGAGAAGTAATCACATCGGAAAAACTCACTACCAAGGTTGGCCGGAATCACAATTCCGGCGAGAAGGAGGAAGATGACTTGCGCCCAATCCCAAGGTGATGATGGCTGGAGAGGAAGATCGTCCCAACGGAAGAACTTCGTCGCCTCGGTGCTTCTCCTTGTGCTCACGGCAAGAAGAAGGGAGAAGAACCTTGTGGCCGGCCAAGAGGAAGAAG
>JAGFNQ010005646.1:0-32823 GCA_024364735.1 Boesenbergia rotunda
AAAGTAAACTAAGGGGAAAAGTAAACTAATTTACTAAGTACCTCTCGTAACTCGAAGTAAGGGACGAGATCCAACCGTAGCGTCCCTTGGAAGCTCCGCCTCTATTCGCGTCCACGCCGAGTTCTCTTCGGGATGACTTCACAAAGTCACGAGTTTTGTGCCGACGAGAACTACTAGATTCTCAGAAGGCACAACTAGAAGAATAAGAGAAATAATGGAAAAACTAACCAACGAAGTAACAGAATCAAATTCCGAGAAGAGAGGAGTCGCTATCCGCTTCTTCTTCTTCATCTTCGAGTTCTCCTCCTTCTTCAAAGCTCACGGCAAACACCCTTGTTGGTGTTGTGGTTGGGCGCCGGCCCTAGAGAGGCTAGGGTGCGCCGGCCCTAAGGGAGGAAGAAGAGGAGGAGGAGAGGAGATTAAGAGAAAGAGAGAGGGAGTAATTAATCTCTTGATTAATTGATGTATGTTAATAAAGGGCTAGCCTTTGGGTCCTTTATATAGTAGCAACTCCTTTGCTAAGTCTCCCTCTAAACGGAATTAGTTATAAGAAATTTATCTTATAAATTTTCTTATTAATTATTCCGTTTAAACCAAGTTTTATTATAAACTAATTTATAATAAAACTAATTCTTCTTCTCTTTAAATTATGGAATAAATTTTATAAGAAATTTATAAACTTTCTTATTATGGAAAAAATCAATTCATAATTGATTTTATAAAATTAAAATAAACCAATTCGTGGATTATTTTAAACTTCCATAAAAGAATAAATTTCTATAAATTTTATTTATATAAATTTCTTTATACAAATTTATTTATCCATAATTTATAAAATAAATCGCGCTAGATTTATTTTATTAATTAAACCAATTAAATTGGTTTTTCTCCTCTTATTTGGCCGGCCACCAAAGAGGGTTTAACACCCTCTTTGGCCGGCCAAAACCAACCCATTAAACCTCGAATTAAACTCATTTAATTTGCCCAAAAAGCCTTCAAAAGACTTAGCCATTTTTGGCTTCCATTGCGCCTCTGACTAACTCAGATTCGACTTGTTTCTCTTGATCGGAAAATCTAATTTTCAACTCGTTTTAAATCCCTCGGATTACTCGTATTGCGTGTGACTAAATAGGCTTTCGATTTATGTTGGCCGTCTATAATTAACCCATTAATTATAGAACGATCATGAGTGGCACCTAGTAGTACATCATGATCCCCAATTAATCGAAAGATCAACGGTTTGACCCCAGAAGAAATTATTCTGAAACCCTTCAGCAGCTCTAATGAATCATGCCTCATTCCCTTCACCACCTTATACCCACTTGGTTCAGGACATGGTCTATGGTGTCAGTCCCCACTAGGCTGACTACGTCACACCTAGCCCAAGTAGTGTCTTCCTCGTCCTTTGGATTTCTAATTACTCTCATGTATTTAAGAGACTCGCACTCTTAACATGATATGCTCTGGCCAGAGGCTTTGAGTAACAATCCGACGATAGGCCTGGGTATACATCTCCTCGCAAGGAGTGGTGAATCCTTTGTAGGCTGTTCAAACATCTTCGGGCACTTCGGCTTATACCCGATCATCCTGGGTCCACACCTCCTTGGAGATGCTTGCTTAAGATGTCAAAGTATAAGTCTCCATGACCAAGATGACTTGAACACCGCAAGTCAAAGGAACATCGTACTTAAGCCGCAGTAAGATCTTCATTGACATATCTACATGTAGATTCCCATATGAAGTCTTACAGCTAGTCACTCCAATGAACTAGTTCCCTTAACTAGCATCCATGTTTATCTCCGGACATCCCAATGTCACCAGCTAGTGAGAATCAGCTGATTAGAGAATAACCCATGCTAGTCTCAACAGAATTTATAGTGTCCGTTTTTATCAATTCATCGACTAGGGATAATTTCAATACTTCACAATTGCACATTAGAGATAATCACTAGTTGTGATCCCATCACAAATTCTCTTATGCTGTGAGTTGTATTGCGGACATTCAGTAGATGAGTTTAAGATCCCAATCAAATACACAAAACATGTATACTCAAATAGTGAATTATCATTTATTAAAATAAATGTTTACATCATAAGGCGATTGCCTTAGGACACTTCTCTCATATCACTAACAGTCCCCTCCCGTCAGCATCCGCGTGGGCTGAACCTGGGTGACTGGTCATCGACGTCGACTCCTTCTGGAACTAATATGAAAGAGAAAATTAGTACAAGTTAACCATCAAAATTTAATTCTTAGCGACCATGCGCGCAGGGGTGGAGCTAAGATTTGGTTTGGTTCACGATAGGTGAAAAAAATTAGCATCCTAAAATAATTGTGTTTTCGAGTTTTTATATTTTGAAACATTTTTATAAGTGTTTCATTATCAACTCTTACAAATATTTTTCTACACTTAGTGATCGGAAATTCAACATTAAAAGTTGATAAGAGAAAAGTTAACTAGGTGAAAGTTGACCGGATAGTTGATGATCAAAAGTCCAATGAGAAGTTGATAATAGGAAAGTCTAGGTGGGTTAAGGTTGACTGGACATTTAGTAATTGAAAATCCAACAAGAAGGAGTTGGCAAGAGGGAAGTCCAACTGGTTCATGGAAGACTGGACACTTGTCATTTGATAGAAAATCTAAGTGAGTCGTAGAGGACTGGACACTTGTCACGAGATGAAAAATCTAAGTAGGTCTGTTGAATACGGGAAAAATTAGGGGGTTAAATGAAAAATTTTGAAAATAAGGGTGTGGTTGGAAATATCTTAACTTGGAGGGGCTTTTTGCAAAAATCCAAAATCATTATAAAACCCTAACATCCCCTCTCCCCATGGCAGTTTTTCTCCCGATTCCTCTTCTCTACCCGACACCGACACCGGGTGCGGTGGTTCCTCGTGAGCGACGCTGAACGCCTTCCCTTCGTCTTCTTCTCCTTCCTCATCGTCCGCGCACACCAAGCCAACGCCGCAACCCTAGGTCGAGCGAGCGATCCCTCTTTGCCGCCGAGCCCTAATACCTACTAATACCTCCTTTGCGGTTCCTTCCCACGCGAGCAGGTCAGCCGTTTTCTTTTTCCTTGTTGCTTCATGATTTCTTGTTCCTCTCTTTCTTTCTCTGTCGGGTAGCAATTCCCAGTCTCCTTTGATCGTAGAGAGGGAGAATTGGCGCGGGCAGCTTCTTTGCGCGAGAGTCATCACAGTGACCCAACATCGGGTTGCAAATTACTCGCTGACCATTTTGTCTTCTGTTCATGTCATTGCCTGCGCCAATAAGGTAATTATTGTGAGGAGCTTATTCCTATTCTCTAGATCAGATCATTAGATCCATTCTGTAGTAGAGGTGTGCTACGGGTTGTTTGGATTTCATTGTCACGGTTCTGTATCTAAAAGGTGTGCTTTCATATGGATTTAATTTGTAGCTTATCTTTGAAATTGTGTATGATCAAATTTGTCCGGGGCAGTTTAGAGGGCTTTGTTGCTTGTGAGCCTATGCTTAGCGCCGAGATATGAATTGGAGTTATATTGACCTAAGTTGTGTTATGTATAGATTTATTGAGTCTATAGAGTGGTATTAGTAATTGGATTAATTATAGGTTTAATGGATTACTGATGATTAAGCCATTTACTTGGTTAAAATCTACTATCACATATTGATAGGGTTGATAGAGGTAGTGATGTCTAGATTTGTCTAGATCTAGGGTTTAATCGATGGAATTATATGATTAAAGAAGTTGTAATTAGGGTTAAATTATAAGTATGTTTAGTACAGTTTAGTTATTTTAAATTGCTTGTATAAATAACTAAACTTTGTCCTCGATATAGGGCACTGATTGCGGTTTGGTTTTCTGGACTGGAGGTTTCTCTCAGATTTATTTGGACACGTTCTACAAATAAAGGCGGGTACTTCTCCTTTGTACTCGTGTAGTTCCTTTTACCTTAAAGCATAGTTGTTTTTATGTCGAAATAGGTTGCTTGACCTTATTCCTTGTTGTTTGTTATTTTAACATCGCCATTGATACTTTTTCTTCGTTGATTTTCGAGTATTCAAAATTCGTATCCGTACAATTTCCTGTTGTTTTCTGTTCTGTAAAATGCCGCTTGTACGCGAGTACTTAGAAGTCCATGAAACACAAATAGGTTTATTTGGCATTAGAAATATCCTACCTAGTAGTGTAGGTGCATAATCGTTGGTTTTTGATTTTTGGTTGGTTGTATCGATGCATCGTTTACTTATTGGATTTTGTTGCATCGTTGTTTCTTCGGTTATTCATGCAACTTGTAGCATGCACCAAATCTGCACGTTGCATATTAACGACTGCTGGGCTTCCATATGGTTAAGCCGTCGTTAGTCATTTAGTTGCTCAGTTCACTCAACCACTTGTTGTCGTGGTAGTTGCTAGAGTGCGAGAAACTGTCCTGTTATGCAACACATGTTGTAGCTGTAGGCAAACAGTGACACCCTCACCATTGTTTTAGAGGGATATTAGAGCTGTTGATAGCTCCCCCTATATATCGGGGTTTTGGAGCAGTTGGCTCCCTACCATCCTGTCCACTCAACCACACCTTTCTGTGGTATTCGTTGGAGTGCGTACAGTGTTAGATCGATGTCAGTTGCTAGAGGGGGGAGGGGTGAATAGCAATTTTCTGATTTCTTCTACCTACGTTGTTAGTTGCGAAAGTGAAAATACAATATAAACAAAACTAACAACTAAACAATGATAGCACTACCTATTTACGTGGTTCGGAGATGAAGACTCCTACTCCACGACAGTCCGTGAGGTGGACCATCCCTCGATCCTTCGGCGGATCACTCCCCGGATGCACTCCGGCTAGGTCACATAGCTCCTTGTGGGTGGAGAAACCTCGCCACAACCTTGAGTACACCTCTGAGCTCTCTAGACTACTAACAAGCCTTAACCAAGCTTGTTTCATCAGAGCTCCCAGCCCAAACCGAGTTCTCTTTAAATAGAACTCAAGCTGGAAAACCGCCAAAATCGAGTTCTTTTTAAATAGAACTCAAGCTGGAAAACCCGCTGGCAGTCGACTGCTCCCAGGGCAGTCGACTGCTCCCAGGGCAGTCGACTGTTCCCAGGGCAGTCGACTGCCCCCACTCAGATTCGACCGTTGACAGCCCCAACGCTCGAATTCTGGTGACTCACCAGTCGACTGGTCCAGGGTCAAATACACACTGTGAGTTTTGGCAGTCGATTGGACAATCCCCAGTCGACTGCCCAGCTTACAACAACACTCCTACTCACTCCGTTGACCCTCCTCCTTGCGTGCCTTCAGGTACACTCCCTTGGCTTGCCCCTTGAAGTCCTCTTCCACCAGCTCTCGTCCCTCGGATGCGCACGCAAATACTCGACTTGCCTCCATGCCACCCTTCACGTGTGCCCTTTGAAGTCCACTTCCCGACTTGCGCTTGGAGTCCTCCTCCCTCGTCTCTTGTCCCTTGCCTCAGCTGACTCTTCACCAGCAAGCTTGACTATTGCCTTCGCACCCTCTTCGTCTTCGGCCCTCGTCCCTCGGATGCACACAAGCCTCCAGCTTGTCTCCATGCCATCCTTCACGTACGCCTCGAAGTCCGTGCCCCTCGGCTCATCATCCCTGCTATACCAAGGTCCCTCAGGTGCACACAAGCCTCTAGCTTGTCTCCATGCAACCTTTCACCATCCCGAAGCTGTCCAGCCAAGTCAATATGTGTAAACCTGCAATCTTGTACACTCTATTAGACATATTAGATCACAAGGGGATACCTAACTTAAACCCTTTGCCCAAACATCAAAACTCATGGTCACTCCGGACCATAGATTGCACCAACAATCTCCCCCTTTTTGATGTTTGACAATACATTTAAGTTAGGGAAAACAAATAGTAATAAATAGGAAATATTTGGACTTACGTTGCCAAGACTCCATCTTGGACTTACACCGCCAATGCATATGCAAAGCAAACAATCATGGATCCTATCCCAAGGCATCCCATACACCTAACTTCCCAAGTTAGGAATTTTCCACACCTAACCCTCCAAGTTAGGATTTTTTCACCAAAACGGATTTTTTAAAGCTTCTCCAAAGCTCCCCCTACATTGGACTTACAAAGGCTTTTTAAGAACCTCTCCAAGGTTTCCCTTACGCCAAGAATGGAGCATCCATGCTCCCCCTTTACCTAGGCTCCCCCTAGACCTAGGATTTCCCGTAAAGGCATGTTTGGTTACCCAAATTAAACCCAACACTTCTCCCCCTTTGCCATACATCAAAAAGTCCCCAATAATATCCCAATTATTGGTTCTTTTAATCCCTAATGATCATAAACACAGTGTACTAGCCCCCCATACACTTGTTTTACATCATTTGGACACAAACCAGCTGTTGGATACCCAATCTAGCCCTGGCCAGTCGACTGACCCCCATGGTAGTCGACTGATACTATGAAAATGAGCTTTCTTGGCCACATTCAGGAATGTGCCAGAAATTTCACAAATCTCCAAAAATTTCTAAATTTTGTGGAGAAGTTTGTGGTACCCATACCTACTTGGGAATAAATACATTCCATAATGTATCTATCACCATTCCCAAGTTTGACACAAAACCTAAAATTTCCTATGAAAATTAAGGCAAACAAGAGGCAACCTCCCCCTTGACCTATGCCTTCTCCAATTTTTAATTTACCAGGGTTAAGTTCTACCCGACTTGACACCATAAACTCAAGTTAAGCTCTACCCAACTTAACATCACACATTTTCCATGTCAAGTTAATCCAAACTTAACAACCCAAGTTTTCTATCCTAGAACCCTCTAGAGAATCCTAGAAAACTTGGAAAACCATAAAAATTTGCAAGCACATTTGCTAGGATATATCCTATCCTAGAAAAATATAGTTTCATGAAGATTATCAAATGTGCTTGACTTTTGATACACACTCTAATTTCCTTAAAAATAGTCATTTGTATCAACTTTGAAATTTATCTAGAATTTCATGTGTTTGCAAGACTAACCATAATAATTTGACACATGGAATTGTCCTTAATACTTCCCTTTTCATCTCTTAATCCTAGACACATAGGGGAAACTTACATGTCCTTTCATTCATCAAGATCTTATTCCTTTAACATCATCCAATGAATTTTAAGTATTCATCAATCCTCCTTAAATTTCGTGATATCAATAAGACCTTTAAACCATATAATGACATAAAATCTCATAAGGCAATATGATCCTTTCCTATGGTTCCAATTTTATAATTTCTTATTATCCAATGTGCCTTTTCTACTTGACCTTGTGGATCAGTCGATTGCCCCTAGGGCAGTCGACTGGCAAAATGAACAGAATGTTTCTGGGCTGAGACCAGTCGACTGCCCCTTTACCAGTCGACTGGTATCTGAATTTCAGGTTTTCTGCCCAATTTCAGAAATGCCTAATTAATTCTACAAATCTCCAAAAAATCTGAAATTTTGTGAGGAGATTTGTGGAGCCTATGTTTACTTGGGAAAAATATGTTTCCAAACAAATGCACTCCAAATCCCAAGATTGGCATGAAACTCAACTCTTCCTAAATTGTATCATCTAAGCCTATCCAAGAGTCCTAAGTTAGGCCTCTTCTTGATATGTCTTCTCACTTCTGGTCATAATATATTTTTAGCACTGAATTATATGGTATTTATCCATTAAACCCTAATTTTATCAAATATAATTCTATTTTCATTTTTTTTCATGAATTCCTTTTAATGTGCCAATTCTCTAGGATTAAGACTTACCCAAGTCTTCCAATCCCTTTGGCACATCTCATCTAATTTCCTAGAAGAAAATCTCTTGAGATCCATTTACCATGGATCTCAAAGGCTCCTAGAGCTCCCCCTTGAGCTCTTAGCCTTAGCCACCTCCCTAGGTGACTCAATCCACACTAGACCACACCGGTGAGCCCCCGGTGATTCTTGGCCTACAAATCTAACATTCTTAACCTTAGACACCTTGTCGATGGTTAAGTCCTTCTTTTTACCTTCAAATGGCACCCCCTTGCCATTTTTGGACTTCTCCTTCTTGCCATGATTATATGCTTCCCCAGCATAATTCTTTTCCTTGGCATTGGAGACCTTAGATCGGTATCCCAACTCCGATCTATCATAGTTGGGTTTTAAACTACTCAAACACCATGTCCAAACCCTTAGATCCAACCTTGAATCTTTCTAGGGTTTTCTCCAATGTATCAAGCCTTCCCCTCAAGCTTGATTTTCCCTTTCTAGATTTTTAACCTTAGTTTCCATATGTCCACCTTGGACATTCCTAGACCTACCCATCTTCCTAGGCATGTGTCCCCCCTTATTAGGATTAATGCCTTGATCCTTAGGTCCTAAGGTCTTGAATTTTTCATGATGCATGATTCTCCTAGGGTTTTGATATACTTTGTTAGCCCTATTCCTATCATGATATTTAAAACCATGGCTATGCACAATCAAATATTTTTCATTAATTCTAGCATACATATATAAACAATTTACACTATTTTTAGCATGCATGAAGGAACTTGAATTTGAATTGCATTTTAACTTAAAGTTAGGGATTACCTCCCTTACCCTTGTAGTTCTTCGTTGATGTGGGCTTCTTTTCTTCCTTTCCTCCTTCTCCCATCTTCTTAATTGCTCCATTTTCTTTAATTCTCCTTTCTTTGAGCATTTCGTGTGGAAGTGTCCTAGATCTCCACATATGAAGCATCTAATCTTCTTTCTCTTCTCTTGAGCTTCTCCATTCCTACAACCCATGTTAGATTTAAAAGGAATTGAAATGGGCTTTGGGATTACCTCCTTTTTCTTATCCTTTGGACACTTGTCCTTGTAGTGTCCCTTTTCATTGCATCCAAAGCATATAATATGATCCTTTTTCTTTGCTTTGGTAGAGGTAGAAGCTTCTTCTTGTTCTTGAATGGATGAGGATCTCTCCTCCCCCTCAATCCTTGAGGTTGATACTTCCTCTTCTTCTCTTGAGGAAGTTGATGATCTCTCACTCTCTTCTTCCACTTCACTTGATGAGATGGGCACTTCTTCCTTCTCTTGGTCTTTTTGGACACTTGAACTTATTTCTTCGGGCTCTTCTAGTAGTTGAGCTTGTGTAGGGTTCTTATGAACTTCTTCCAATTTATTCCACAACTCATATGCATTTGTATATGTCCCTACACTCCTCAAAACATTGTTAGACAAAATATTAATCAAAATATTGATTACCTTCTTATTTGCCCTAGAATTAGCTTCTTGCTCCTTGATCCAATATCTAGGCCTAAGCTAATTTTTGTGCTTATCCTTTGGAATTTCAAATGGCTCTTCTATGATCATCCTACACTCCCACTCCATTCCAAACCACGTCTTCATCCTTGCCCGACAATAGTCGAAATCTTCATGATCGTAGGGCGGTAGAGTGTAGATATCATCCCCCAACTCGTCTTCCATCGTTCTATCCTCTAGCTTGTGCTCCTTTGGCGGTTAGTCCAACAAGAGCAGTCCTTCGCTCTGATACCACTTGTTAGATCGATGTCGGTTGCTAGAGGGGGGCTGAATAGCAATTTTCCAGTTTCTTCTACCTACGTTGTTAGTTGCGCAAGCGAAAATACAATAAAACTAAAACTAACAACTAAACAATGCTAACACTACCTATTTACGTGGTTCAGAGATGAAGACTCCTACTCCACGACAGTCCGTGAGGTGGGCGATCCCTCGATCCTTCGGCGAATCACTCCCTGAATGCCCTCCGGCTAGCTCGCGTAGTTCCTTGTGGGTGGAGAAACCTCGCCACAACCATGAGTACACCTCTGAGCTCTCTAGACTACTAACAAGGCTTAATCAAGCTTGTTTCGTCAGAGCTCCCAGCTCAAACCGAGTTCTCTTTAAATAGAACTCAAGCTGGAAACCCCGCTGGCAGTCGACTGCTCCCAGGACAGTCGACTGCCCCCACTCAGATTCGACCGTTGACAGCCCCAACGCTCGAATTCTGGTGACTCACTAGTCGACTGCTCCCAGAGCAGTTGATTGGTCTAGGGTCAAATACACACTGTGAGTTTTGGCAGTCGACTGAACAATCCCCAGTCGACTGCCCAGCTTACAACAGCACTCCTACTCACTCCGTTGACCCTCCTCCTCGTGTGCCTTCAGGTACACTCCCTTGGCTTGCCCCTTGAAGTCCTCTTCCACCAGCTCTCATCCCTCGGATGCGCACGCAAGTACTCGACTTGCCTCCATGCCACCCATCACGTGTGCCCTTTAAAGTCCACTTCCCGACTTGCGCTTAGAGTCCTCCTCCCTCGGCTCTTGTCCCTTGCCTCAGCTGACTCTTCACCAGCAACCTTGACTATTGCCTTCGCACCCTCTTCGTCTTCGGCCCTCGTCCCTCGGATGCACACAAGCCTCCAGCTTGTCTCCATGCCATCCTTCACGTACGCCTCAAAGTCCGGGCCCCTCAGCTCATCATCCCTGCTATACCAAGGTCCCTCGGGTGCACACAAGCCTCCAACTTGTCTCCATGCAACCCTTCACCATCCTGAAGCCGTCCAGCCAAGTCAATATGTGTAAACCTGCAATCCTGCACACTCAATTACACATATTAGATTACAAGGGAAAACCTAACTTAAACTCTTTGCCCAAACATCAAAACTCATGGTCACTCCAAACATAGATTGCCCCAACATACAGTTGTCACAGCCCTACCCACTCGGTCACACAGATGGGATGTGTTGGCGGCTTGACTGGAGTCAGGGGTGACACATGTCATTGCATCATGTGCATCTATTACATTTATGTATTTTCTTGTGTTTGTTGCATGTATATGAGCTATAATTGTTGCACTTGGTTGACATGCATGTATATGTTGATATTATGTTATCGCGTTGTTTTATACATGCTTAGACGTTTTGATATTATGTTGTTGCGTTGTTTTATACATGTTTAGGTGATCTTCTATTTCCTAGAGACTGTACCCTGTTGCTTCTCTACTTATTATATCTTTTGTTATGCCATGCTTTTGTCTGTTCATATACCCGCTGAGTCCGCCCGGACTCATGACCCCTACTTTCTCTTTTTGTTTCAGATAGCAGGTAGTTGCATTTCTTGGAGCCAAGAGAGGATCCAGTTGCCAGCCCCCGGAGTTGAGTTATTTTCGTATTTGGTTTAGTTGTTTTATTTTCGGCACTTGGTGAGTTTCACATTTTATTTGTTTATCAGGTATCAGACTGATTTTGTCGTTATTATAGAGACATTTGAGTTCTCTTTGAGTTGTGGTTTCTCTTATGTTTAAGGTGGCTGAGCCACCTGATATCTTATTTAATAACTGCGTGGTTGTGTTTACTTTCTATATATTGTGATGCTAGTCGCTTGTGGATAATCTATATGGGTGAGAGAGTAAGTATTATCTGTCCCAACTTGTTCGCCGTACAGGGGAGATGCTGCCCGATTTTCAAGTAAGCATGTGCCTCTAGGGGCATGACAATTTTTGGTATCAGAGCGAGGTTTTACGATGTTTTGGTGTCTGTGGGTTTACGGATTTATTTTATGAGGTTAATTTGTATTTTACGGATTAATATCTTTACGGAGTCATTTTCTTGACGTGTGTTTTGGGACTTGGCAGCGACGGAAATTCTTCAAGCTACAAGAGGTATGTTTTCAGTGATCGTACTATCTTTGGTATTCACTATATAGTTGGGGTTGGTTGACATTTTCCAAATCAGTTGGATTGCGTATCTGCTCCTACACTTGTTAAATAGTTGTTCATCGTTTGGATTCTAGCTTGATAGCATGTAGAGGGGTCATGAAAGCGAACAATTAATGCGTTGGGGATTCAACCTAGATAAAAAGGGGTAATCCTGAGATTATTATTCTCCTCTATTTCTACATCAAGGTTGCTCTAAGTTCCTTGATTCTTTGATTTGAACAACAACAATAGGGATTATTTCAGTGTCCTGGTTGTGATTCAAATGTGTTTACAACTTATGAGGTAGGATCTCTTTGATTATGGGTGGGTCTTCCATTCCATTGAAAAGAACTGTTTCAGGGGGCGCTTGGTATAAATTTGGCAATGGGAATGGTAATGAGTTTGATTGAGGGGTTTATGGGTTTGGTGATAACCTAGTGGGGGTGGGTTATGAAATCAAGGGTATCATATCCTTATTTTGACTCAGATTCCCGTATACCAAGCATCATCAATGGGAATGAAATAGATTTCATTCTCATTCTCATCTTCTAAACCCGCTTACCAAGCGCCCTCTCAATGGTGGTGCAGGAATAGCTTGATTTAGGGATCTGTTCTCCATGTATTTCCTAATCTTTGTGACAGCAAGTGTTGATGTACGAGGAGAAAACCTGATTCTGCTGCCATATTCAACTTGGTTTAATTTCCTCGTAGTAATGTAGCTCATGGCCCCAACAAAGTAGATTTTGTAATTCTTACGTTAATATATATACTTTTCATGATTTTTGGTGTTCCATATATCTCGTTAAACTCACCTAATCTCAATCAACAACCTGGGATTAGTTCTTTTCTTTATATTAATTTGTATCAGTCCATATAAATACTTGGGATATGGTTCCCAGCAGAAAATAATTAAATACATATTGCTGACATGATAACTTTAAAGTCATAAGGTTATTAAAGTTTTCAAGAACTCAGGGCGTGTAAACTGCTAGTTAGGTGATTGATTCTTCCGTGTCACACACCGTAAATCATCACATGTTTCCAAATTTACACTAGCTTGGCTGCATACAAGGTTACTGGTGCTGGCATATTCTTTTTCGTGATCTTAATTTGTGGAACTAGAGTAGGAAGGATTCTGAACATGAGTGAAACAGAGATTCGCATTATGAAATTATTCATGGAATGAACAAAAATAATGTGGCAGCTAATAATTTGTGCTACCTGTAGTTTTCAAGTGGTCCTTCAGCTTTCCTTTCTTTCTCACATCCATGATTGAGAAGTTCCACATCTACATCTCGTTCAGGTCATAACTTTCAATCATACATGATCCTGTTGATCAAAACTCTGTCTCCTAAGGCAAAGGTATGCAACACATCATTGCCTATAAGGTATTGGAAACGTTGTGGCCATTTTAATTTGTTGTCCTATTCAATATGTTGTCAGACAAGGGATTGAGTTAGCTATCTAACTTCAACTCAATGAAACAAACATTGTGTTACTTGTGTAGCATCGGTTCGGAAAGGAGAGTAGTAGTCTAGTAGACTTCACTTTGATATTTCTCCTAGTATACTGGAGTGGCAATTTATGTTTCTTGTCTAACATGGGTGACTAGGATCCAATATCTTTGCATATGGGATTCACATTCAAAGTTACTCGAAATACTTCCCCAGTATTGTTGGGCTAAAACCATCCACATGCTACTAACTTCTTGCTTTAACACATTGCTTGATTCGTTGTCTTGATGGTCGAATGAATATGGTGCGCGCTCACTTGGATATCAAGATTCATAAACTCTAGTACTTAGCCTAGAGGTCTAGAGTTCGAATCCTGAGGAATGCAAAAATCCACTGGCCAGGGGTGAGAAGTCCTAGTGAGTAACGACACGGTCGGGCCAAGTTGTTGGGCCGCCAAATGTTGATTTGGCCGCCAGGTTGTTGGGCCGCCCAAAGGGCCGGGTCGTTACAAGGTCATAGAGGGTCTGACACTTAGTATGAGATAGAAAGTCTAAGTGGACCACGGATGATCATACATAGCGATGAGGCATGAAGTCGTGACAAGTTAAGGTTGATTGGATATTCAGCAATAAGAAAGTTCTAACAAAGCAAACTTCCAAAGGACATGATTTTTAACTCAGATTCCAGAACGAGACGACTTTTAATGCAAAATAGAGCTCGTTCAGATATCTATGTATACTTTTACTGCTCACAAGAAATCTATTTGTACACTATAATAATGAACAAAATGTTATGGAATTGATTGGACTGATTGACTTGAAGCAACCAATTAATTGATGAGTCACACCAATTAATTAGTAAGATAAAAAAATACTCATTCGGTAGGTTTAAATGGTTAGGTTTGATGGAAATTGACTGGTGAAGTCTGTCAATCGATTGATAAATAAAAATCAGCCCAAACAACAACCTCATTATGTAAGTATAAAACAAGCATAATCTTATATATGCGAGTTTTAATTTTACAAATAGCATAAGACTTCAAGATAAAAATAATCTCAAAGACTATTTAGTTATGAGTCCTCCATACTTGATAAATGGTACAAGTTAGAGATATTCTCTTTACTTGGTTTTGCAATTAGATTGGATCCTCTTCTTTCTTTATGCATCCATTTTTTGTTGTTGTGAATGGTAAAATATATAAGGATCAAAGAAACTATACGAGCACTAGTAAAACCGTAGCCATGCATAATCTGTACTTTTCTTCGGTGACTCCTATTTCAAGGCTCGTGATCGTCGACTGTTTCATTGGATAATCCACTAAATCTCTTCCTTCAAAAACCTTTCGAAAGAAACAAATCGTACAAGATGTAAGGATAATAGTAATAATCTACTATCTCCTTTAAATATGAAGTGCAAGTATAAACAACATAATTTTACCGACACGAAATAGTAGAACTTGAGTGCGAAGAGTCAATGAGCTTTCCAGCATCATAGTGGCAGATCGTGAGCAGCCCGTCAATGTAGAAAAATAGAGTAAGGTGAGTACTAGTAATTTTCGAATGCATTGGTCTCGAACTTCTTATATACACCATGTTCGATCGACTTAAAACCTGTTCGGTCGACCGATTCTTTTGATCGACTAAACCACCTGTTTGGTAGACCGAACCCCGTGCCATACCTTCTTTGCTCTGCTGGGCTGTGCTCAGTTATCTCTACATTAATTGCATTCGGTTGATTGATCCCATAATCAGTCGACTGAAAAGTCTTCCATTTGTATATGCCCGCTTTACCAAATATGGTTCGGTCAACCAATCCTAATGATCAGTCGATCAATCCCTCTGAATATACAGAATCTGGCACAATTTGCTTGGTTCAGTCGATTGATCCACTCGTTCAGTCGACTGAACCCTCGAACAACTTCCTTTGTCTGATCTGCATGAAAATGTTAGCATAACATAATAACATATAAAGGATTAACCCTACAAAATAGAGTTAACACAAATATATAAAATGTATGAATAAATGACAATAAGACCTGTCCTGATATTAACTTTGAAACCTTCGTATGTTTCTCTAGTTTGATTTACGCCTAAGGCTGTCCCATCGAGACACAACCTCACAACACTCTCCTCTAGGACTTACCTCAACTCACCTGCCAAACATCGGGCCCTCCAAACCTATTTGGACTTAATCTGCTCAGTGTCTGATGACCTAATCCACTAAGTCTTTTCTTGTAAAACTAGATTAGCACAACAACATCAATGCAAATAGTATTGATAAACCTATTCTTAGATTTACCAAGATCCGCTAGTCTAGTCGACCGTGCTTGGTCGATCAAAAATCTTTCAATAAAACTTGCTTGGAGTTCACTCCTCCAAGACTTCTAAGGTTACCTACCTTAGAATTTCCATTGCTTAGCTTTACTCACTAGGACTTTCCACTCTTGGTTTCACTCACCAGGGCTTGGCTTCACTCACCAAGACTTTCACCAACCTAGCTTCACTCACTAGCTAGGGTCTGACTTCATCACTAGGACTTTCACCAATCCTAGCTTCACTCACTAGAGCCCATCTTCACTTACCAGGACTTTGTTGGAACTTGGATGGCTAGAGAGGGGGGGTGAATGTAGCCAGACACTTAAAGTTTATAGCTTTTCAATTTCTGCACCTCAAATGTTAGTAGCACAGCAGAAGCTAATGGAAAACAGAGTATGCAAAAATAAAACCTAGCTAAGCACAAATGCAAAATGCGAACAAGAGGATTTACAAGGTTCGGGGATAACTTGCCCCTACTCCTTGGCGTGCCCTTAAGGTGGGCGATCCCTTGATCGTCGGCAGATCAAGCCCCGAAAAATTCGGATAAAATGCAACCTCCTTCTCGGTGGAGTAACCTCTCCACAGCGTTTCGAAATGGATCAAAGATAAGAAACACAAGAAGGATCTTACTTAGCACTTGAAACCACAAGAACACAAGCAGAACTTCTCCCGAGCTCCACCCAGCGCAGATCTCACGCAAGAACTCCCTTCATTGTGTCTTCTCGCTGATGGACTCGCCAAGCCTCTTGTTTCTTCTTCCAAGTGCTCAGTAACAGATGGTTGCTTCAAAGATCACAGTTGCTTGCTCAAGATGGAACAGAGTTGTCGCAAGAGCACAAGTTGTCGCAAGAATTCTGTGTGTAGGGAACTTAGTTGTTGAGACTCATTTGCCACCCAGCACTTAAGTCTCCTCTGTTGATCTCAGGTCACAGTCATCTCACTGTAGCCTCCAGCTGCTCACCTGCAATATCCAGCCTACCACTGAGCTCTCCCTAGACTCCCTGAGCTTCCCTCAGCCAAGCTCCAGTCAGCAGCTCCACCCGTTGCAACCTGACATGGCAAATGGACAAACTTGCTCCAAGGAAAGGCTTCCATTGACTCTCCTTGAGTGTCTGAATCCATCCTTGTCACCTGCACACTTAATCAGAGCATTAGCACAGCATATCAAGCATAGAATCAAGTATCAGAGATTAAGCGCAGAGAATCAGATGTGTTCAGACGCGATCAGAGCGTCTGACAGTGCATTTTGAATTAAAGTGATCGGTCACCGGACCGATCCATGAGCCTCCTGATCGGTCACCAGACCGATCAGGGTGGGTTCAGACCGATCAGGCTCCATCCTGATCGGTCCCCAACGCTCAATCAGAAATCACGATTTCTCTGGGACTCTCCGGGACTGATCACCAGACCGATCCCAGGTTGTGGATCGGTCACCAGACCGATCCACCCATTTGAAGGGCGATTTCTTAGCTTCGTAGTCCAACCCTCCTGATTGGTCATTAGACCGATCAGGGCATGCTCAGAACGATCAGGCTCCGTCCTGATCGATCATAGTGAGGAACTCGCGACACTTGATCGTTCACCGGAACGATCCGAACAGTGTTCCTGATCAGTCACCAGACCGATCAGGAGCCAAGCAGTAAGATTCCCAAAAACCTACTAGATGCTCCCTGATCGGTCACCGGGCCGATCAGGAGCAGAGCAGCAGGGGAACTTAACTCACTTGTGGGCTCCCTGATCGGTCACCAGACCGATCAGGAGCCGTGCAGTGAGTGAAATGCATACTCCCTGATCTGTCACCAGACCGATCAGTCATCGCTGGATCGGTCACCAGACCGATCCACGAAGGAGCACCGTGCCAACTTCCCTGATCGGTCACCAGACCAATCCAGGTACTCCAACCTAGCCCTCCAAGCTAGGATTTCATCCAACCTAGCCCTCCAAGCTAGGACCTGACCCTCCAAGCCAGGATTTCATTGACCTAGCCCTCCAAGTTAGGACCTAGCCCTCCAAGCCAGGATTTCATCAACCTATCCCTCCAAGCTAGGACCTGGCCCTCCAAGCTGGGATTTCATCAACCTAGCCCTCCAAGCTAGGACCTGACCCTCCAAGCCAGGTCTTTTTCACACCTAACCCTCCAGGTTAGGACTTTTCACACCTAACCCTCCAAGCTAGGATTTTCCACACCTAACCCTCCAGGTTAGGACTTTTCCACACCTAGCCCTCCAAGCTAGGATTTTCCACACCTAGTCCTCCAAGCTAGGATTTTCCCACACCTAACCCTCCAGGTTAGGACTTTTCACACCTAGCCCTCCAAGCTAGGATTTTCTCACACCTAACCCTCCAGGTTAGGACTTTTCACACCGTGCCTAATACCCGATCAGGACTTAATCATAATCATAATCAACCTAAACTAAAATCGATGTCAACACCAAAACAACAATCAGGGTCAGACTGCATCAACAGACTTCCCTTGCTTAACTTCCAATTAGGACTAGTCACTTGGTAGACTTATCACCCCTTTGCCTAACCTCCAGTCAGGACTAGTCACTTGCTAGATTTATCACCCGATTAGGTCAACCTTGACCAAACTCCAATAAATATATTGTTAAACAAATATCAAAACTCTAGAGTCAATTGTACCGATAGATGCCTCCTTTGGTATGAGACTTTTTGACTAAAATTCAAAAATAAAATCATGAGGGCTTAGGCCTAAAGTGGACAATATCACACCATTGTGAAGATATCTAAATTCTTTCGGTCCTAATAATTGGTATCAGAGCCTGGACTGCCGGAAGGTCTAATCGTCGAATGTGTACAAGAGCTATGGCATCTACTTAAGCTATGCTAGTAGAATATTGACCTCGAACAAAAGAAGTGTGGGTTCCCGTGTCCGAATCAAGAGGACCAGACACCAGGTAGGAAATCCTAGTTGCGGCTAGGCAAAGAAATCCTAGTAAATCGGTTGGACTGAGGGATAAGAAGACCTAGTAAGTCAGTTGGACTGAGAGGCGAGGGAAGCCCTGGTGTGTCGAGGATCGGATGTCAAACGGATAGATTTTCCATTTGGAGGGGGCCTATGGTCTTTCATTATTATTAGGGTTGCAATGTCGCAAACAAAGTCCCACATTGAAAACACATGAGAAAGATCATGAACTTATAAAGGAAAAATATTTACATTAGTATGATGCCTTTTGAGTAAAGCTTAAAAACAAAATCATAAGGGTTTAAGCCCAAAGTGGAAAATATGATACAATTGTGGAGATATCTTAATTCCTTCAGTCCTAACAGAAAGGGGATCCCCTTGCCTCAATTTGCGCTTCCCGCCGAAGAACCCAAGTAGTTCGCCATTAAGGCTAATAGAGTAAGAAACCATAGTGACACACTCATGGATCCAATCGTGGAATTGTTTAGGAAAACCACAAGCATGTTGTTTGTTTGAGACAATAGAAGTTAAAGGTTTTAGGTTTAGTAAAATAAAAATAAAATATATGAAATTTTAGTTTAACAATATTAGACGTAATGAGATAATTTTTAAGATAAGAGACGATAAGTTGTCTAGAACAAAGAGTTTTAAGTATTTAGGATCATTTTTGTAAAATGATGGAGGGATTGAGAGAGATATTTTACGTAGAATACAATTAGTATGGTTGAATTGGAGGAGGTCATCGGATGTTTTATGTGATCGTAAAGTAGCTCTAAAACTTAAAATGTAGTTCTACAAAATGACAGTTACATCTGTTATATTATATGATGTTGAATGTTGGATTATGGCTCGAGCACATGGGCAGAATATGAGAGTTAAGAGATGAGGATATTAAGATGGATGTGTGGACATACGAGAATAGACAGAATAAGAAATGATGTATGAAAGAAAAAGTCGAAGTTGTATCTATTAAGGAAAAACTTCGAGAGACACATTCCAGATAATATAGACATGTACTTAGATGACATATAAATGCTATGGTTAGGCGATGTAAAATTATGATAAATATGTATATCGAATGAGGAAGAGGATGGCCAAAAAAGAGTACTTGGTGGCTCAGATCGCTCAAAATCTGGTTGAATACGTTGATGTGATGACTCATATATGTTTCCTCTATCATCTTCAGTCTAAATAATTTCTGCTTAAGATACAATATGTTTGTCAATGACTTTGACATATACCGGCTTTCAGCTTTTGCCAAATTGCTACTGGTGACTCGTCATCCATGATGTGGAACATCACATCATCCATAAAACAAAACCTAATCGTTGTCGTTGCCTTCACCTGAAGCTCTTCCCAATCTGATCTCTTTATGCTTTCCTGTTTTCTTTCTTCTAGTGCTTTCACCATACCTTATTACACCAAGTTTTTGACCCTCCTCTGCCATAATCCGAAGTTTTCGATTCCATTAAACTTCACCATATCAAATTTCACAGAAGATGCCCCTGACATGTTGAAGAAATTAGCCAAAATCTCGCTCTGATACCAATTGTTGGACAAAGGGGGGCAACACCTCTCAATCTCTAACATTGAAGAAGAGGAAAAGAGAAAGAGATCACGTGGAACAACATGGTAAAGATGCATAAGAAAGAGCAAATATAAGGAAGAAGAGGGAGAAAAAAAGTTACCGTTGTTTGGCGGCGTGCTTACTCAACAAAATGACTAAAGTTTTATTAGAATTGTCTCTGTACAAGAAAATCCATATTATTCTCTTGATCTTATAATAGGTTTATAATGATCCTTATAAATAGTACTCAAACCCTAACATACCAAAATAGATTCGAAAAAATTAAATAGAATTCTGTTATGAAAAACTATAACAAAAATTCTATTACGAAAACAGTAACAAATTTCGTAATAAAAAATTGTAATAGAATTATGTTACAAAAAAAGTAATAGATTTTTCTTCATAATATATCTCGTATTGACCTTTACTCATATATGAGCCACCCATCAATACCAAATGTTTGGCACTCTATTACGCACTTAAACTTTGTCAATTTCATATTGGACTTTCGATCTTTATAAATGTCAACTAACTATTGCTAAATTAAGAAAATGAACATAGAGTATAAAACAAAATTATCTTAAACATACATGTTTTAATTTTACAAATAACATAAAATTTTGAGATAGAAATAGACTCTTAGACGGCTTACATGTGAGTCATCCATACTTGATAAATGATAAAAGTTAGAGATATTCTCTTTACTTTGTTCTATAATGAGGATTTTTTTAAATGATTAATGAGGTTAGACAATATTGAATTTGAGATGATCGATCTGATTCTATAAATAGTTTTTACTATCTGTCAGGGTAAATCGGAGAAATATATATGGAAGCTCATCTTGACAACCAGCATTCTCAAATCCGCTACTCATTAAGGTGAAAAAATTCCCGATAATACGCCATAGTTGATTTTCAAATTCTAAAACCTTGACTTATCACTGGAGGGCCTAACCATGGTACCTTGCCCTCCAGAGTAATTATATATTTTTTGGTCCTCGGGACTATGATGTGGCAGAATGACGTTAAATTGTCACCTAGGCATCCACGATATAATCTTCAATTATAATATATTTTATAGAAATTTTCCTTCTAAATAGTATGCGCAATCTTTATCTTGTTAATTTTTTTTTTTTTACAATGAGGATCCTTTTGTTTTTAATTTTATGCATCCATTAGTTCATCTTTCAGTGTCAATATAAGACATTGATTTTCATATATTCTCTCTATGTATTTACTATAGTAACATTTAATAAAGATGCACTTCAGCGTGTCTCCAATTCATTACTACCTAAATCACAATCATCAATTTTCAATGAATTTTTTTGTCCTTTGTTATTAACGTTTTTTGTATACTTTATCGACATGAACGGTTAGAAATATATGAGACCAATTCCCAATAGCATGCCAATCTTTCTATATTTTGACTGATCAGAAAAACACCTTCTGGATTACACAACTTTTGTCGCCATAAAATTGGGTAAAATATTTGAAATTTAAGCATGATTATATATGACTTATTGGCAACTAAATAATGTGGATGAGTTGGCAGAATAACGTTCCGTAAAAATTAGGTCAATATTATAATTGCGTTCGTGTCAATAATTTAAACAATGACAACAAATAATTGAATTAAATTGTGGAAATAAATAATGATTTTTTGAATTGATAGAAATATAATAATAATAATAGACGATTAAATGACCATATAATTAGTACATATAAGAAAATTAGCGATAAATTATTTACTTTGATAAATTATCGACGGCACAACCACTCGATATGATTTTTATTAAAGTGAAGAAGTCTTTTCGATGTAATTAATTTCAAATCAAGCCTCGTCTAGAATGCTTCGATTTTAATAAATAAATTAAAGGAAACACAATACTAATTAATCTGTGATATATATAACTAGACTGTTCAGGATATATAGTCTAATTGGTTATTACATGTTTATAGAATTAATGATCTAGTAAAAAGCCTAAGAATTATATCTTTATATGTTGACTAGTTTTGTTTTTCTAATTTAGTTTTTCACAATATTGTGGGATAGTCCGGACAGTCAGGCTTTTATAGAATAAAATCCATTTAATTACTGATCAAATCA
The DNA here is from genome assembly GCA_024364735.1 of Boesenbergia rotunda. Classification (NCBI taxonomy): domain Eukaryota; kingdom Viridiplantae; phylum Streptophyta; class Magnoliopsida; order Zingiberales; family Zingiberaceae; genus Boesenbergia; species Boesenbergia rotunda. Next base: position 22,039 of record JAGFNQ010005646.1, read on the forward strand.
AAATTGAATAGTTAGATCCGAAGTTGATTGAATATAATCAAGACCATATACTATGAATTTGTATGCAATAATTTTTTATACTGTTTTTTTTGGCCCATTAATATAATTAACACTGTTTTTGAGTTTTAAGTTCCGTAAATTTAATTACCTCCTCCTCATCTATAAATAGATGGGAGTTGCATGATACTCTAAACAAACAACCACTTGAGCGAAGTGAGTGATAAATCCGTAGCTTAATTAGCCATGGCTGCCCTTGTCATGCTCTCTGCTGCTGTCCTCCTCGGCCTCCTTCTGCCATCCTCCATGGCCAACAACGTTCTCTTTGGCGGCGATAAGCTGCACACCGGCCAATCCCTCACCCAAGGGGCCTTTACCTTCATCATGCAGTCCGACTGCAACCTGGTGCTGTTCGACAACGACCAGGCTGTGTGGTCCTCCCAGACCAACGGCCTAGGCAGCAGTTGCTTCGCCCGAATGCAAACCGACGGCAACTTCGTCATCTTCAACGATGACTCCAATAAAGTTTGGGAGAGCAACACCCGCGGCCCGGAGGGCAAGTACGTCCTCGTCCTGCAGCGCGACGGCAAGGTCGTCATCTTCGCCTGCCCTATATTCACCATCCCCAACGATGAACCCACGAAGTACAGGAAGATCGTCAAAAGTGGTCACAGTGATGAATCGACGAACGTTCTCTTTGGCGGCGACAAGCTGCGCCCCGGCGAATCCCTCACCGAAGGGAACAATAAATTCGAGATGCAGTCCGACTGCAACCTGGTGCTGTTCAACAACGACCAGGCTGTGTGGTCCTCCCAGACCAACGGCCTAGGCAGCCGTTGCTTCGCCCGCATGCAAACCGACGGCAACTTCGTCATCTTCAACGATGTCTCCAACAAAGTTTGGGAGAGCAACACCCGCGGCCAGGAGGGCAAGTACGTCCTCGTCCTGCAGCGCGACGGCAAGGTCGTCATCTTCGCCTGCCCTATATTCACCATCCCCAACGATGAACCCAGGGCAGGAAGATCGTCAAAAGTGATCACAGCCATGAATCGACGAACGTTCTCTTTGGCGGCGACAAGCTGCGCAGCGGCGAATCCCTCACCGAAGGGAACAATAAATTCGAGATGCAGTCCGACTGCAACCTGGTGCTGTTCCACAACGACCAGGCTGTGTGGTCCTCCCAGACCAACGGCCTAGGCAGCCGTTGCTTCGCCCGCATGCAAACCGACGGCAACTTCGTCATCTTCAACGATGACTCCAATAAAGTTTGGGAGAGCAACACCCGCGGCCCGGAGGGCAAGTACGTCCTCGTCCTGCAGCGCGACGGCAAGGTCGTCATCTTCGCCTGCCCTATATTCACCATCCCCAACGATGAACCCACGAAGTACAGGAAGATCGTCAAAAGTGGTCACAGTGATGAATCGACGAACGTTCTCTTTGGCGGCGACAAGCTGCGCCCCGGCGAATCCCTCACCGAAGGGAACAATAAATTCGAGATGCAGTCCGACTGCAACCTGGTGCTGTTCAACAACGACCAGGCTGTGTGGTCCTCCCAGACCAACGGCCTAGGCAGCCGTTGCTTCGCCCGCATGCAAACCGACGGCAACTTCGTCATCTTCAACGATGTCTCCAACAAAGTTTGGGAGAGCAACACCCGCGGCCAGGAGGGCAAGTACGTCCTCGTCCTGCAGCGCGACGGCAAGGTCGTCATCTTCGCCTGCCCTATATTCACCATCCCCAACGATGAACCCAGGGGCAGGAAGATCGTCAAAAGTGATCACAGCCATGAATCGACGAACGTTCTCTTTGGCGGCGACAAGCTGCGCAGCGGCGAATCCCTCACCGAAGGGAACAATAAATTCGAGATGCAGTCCGACTGCAACCTGGTGCTGTTCCACAACGACCAGGCTGTGTGGTCCTCCCAGACCAACGGCCTAGGCAGCCGTTGCTTCGCCCGCATGCAAACCGACGGCAACTTCGTCATCTTCAACGATGTCTCCAACAAAGTTTGGGAGAGCAACACCCGCGGCCAGGAGGGCAAGTACATCCTCGTCCTGCAGCGCGACGGCAAGGTCGTCATCTTCGCCTGCCCTATATTCACCATCCCCGAGGATGTACCCACGAAGTACAGGAAGATCGCCATGGTGACTAAGTAGAATTAGTTGGCTTCACCACGAACCATGCATGGATCGTTTTTGAATAAAACAGAATAAAATGAAGCGAGGCATAAATAATTGGCTACATGCATGGTACGTAGCCTCGTTTTTATCTTGTATGTACTGTTAAGTTGGTCTCAGTCGATCATCTTAATTATCTACTTGCACTTGCTTGTCTTCTTTTTTTATTTTTTTAATTGAATTGCGTTGGGAATAGAAAAATAATTGATTAAAGAAATCCAATGGCACATATAAATTGGAAAATAAAATTAATAGCACATATAAATTGGAAAAATAATTGATTAAAGAAATCTAATAGCACATCTAATTAATTAGTTAATTTCCCTCATTGATAATTTGAAACAATATAATTGGCTAATGTTTGTGATTTTTGACGAGAAGTTTTTTTTAAAATTTTAGAAATTGAAATAAGTTAAAATGCAGAATAAGTTAAAAAAACGGGGTAGTTATTCAAATACATAGTATATTATCATCGTCCAAAAAACAAATGATAATTAAATCTTCTAGGATACCTATAACTATTGAGATCGATGACCTCTCTGAGGGTGAGTGATAAATAGTATTTTGTGATTTCATATTCGTTTCGAAAATCATGTTTGTCTATAAGGCGTTAGTATGCCGCCTAGAGAACAGAAACAAAAAACAAGGTAAACCACATATACAACATATTAAATTAATATAGTTAGAAATTCCAGATTTATTCATGGCCTACCATTCTAGTGATGGCAATTTACCAAAGGGCGTATCCAACTATTCGTAATTACCGAAAGGAGTACCATAGTTTCTATTATACCAAAGGGCGCATCCTATATAGTGAAGTTACTTTTATACCCCTCCCGCCAAAGAATGGCTTTATCAAACACATTTTCGAGACAACCGAACCACTTTATCAATAAAATATTAATTTGTGGTTCGGATGGGTAGCAGTCGAATTTTTCTCAGCCAATATATATATGTGAAATGATTTGCACAAGTCGAATGATCCGAATGTACGTATATATTGCTTCCTTGCACAACTTGATTCATCACCAAAGCACCTGAGGAAAATAGGTTGTCGAAGGAGAAAAAGGAAGCAACAAAATAGGTTGTCGAAGGAGAAAAAGGAAGCAACAGATTGGTAACTAAGAGAAATAGGAATGTACGTATGATTGTCATCTTTGATATAGTATCAGATATAGTTTTAATCAAGTTAAACTCTTTGTACTATTTTTATTTTGGAGGAGGCTTAGGGTGATATGCATTACATGATATCAGGCCCTGAGAGTGCATGATGTCATTAGATTTCAGGCAATAGGAGAGGCTGAAAAATTTTGTTTCAGGCCCTCGGAGGGACTGAAATAAAAGAAATTCAGACCCTCTCAGGACCTGGCCTGAATTTATTTTATTTCAGGTCCAGGGAGGGGCTGAAATCAAATGATTTCAGACCCTCCCTGGGCCTGAAATGTAATGATTCAGGCCCGGAGTGGGCCTGAAAGGAAATGATTTCAGGCCCTGCCTGGGCCTGAAATAATTTTATTTCAGGCCCGACCTGGGCCTGAAATAATTTTATTTCAGGCCCGACCTCGGCCTGAAATAATTTTATTTCAGGCCCTGGTAGGGCCTGAAATCAAATCCCTGGGCCTGAATCAAATGATTTCAGGCCCTCAAGGGCTCCTAGGGCCTTTATTATCAATTTCAAAGTTTGATAAAGTTAATTGTAATTTTTTTCAGGGATGATAATGTTGTTGACGAAATTCTCTCTGAGATATGGAATACTCTTGATGATAATGTGGCTACGGGGAAAGGATTAGAAATAACTAGTAATAATATTCCATTATCTTCCCAGTATGGTGATAATAGCATTACAAGGAATTTGGCAATTGATCTAAATGAAGAAGCAAATAATTTAGAAGATGAGGGTTTGAATTCTTCTACAAAAGTAGTTGAAATCTTTCAGCCAACCTGGAGTGGGGAGGAAGAAATTGAAATCCGGAATGCAAAAGAATTTGTACCCAGTACAAGTGTACTAGAATTCCAAGCTGATGATATGCAGATTGAGCAATATGAATTCCCCCCAGATCAGTACAGTGACCTAGAGGAGGAGTTTCCATTAGCTGAAGATCCATATATTTTGAATTCTCGATTGCTTGCTGGGCCAATTCGAGAGCTAGAGGCAAGAGATGAGCATGAATTTTTTGTGGGGCAGATATTTCCATCTAGAGAAGAATTCAAGAATGCACTTGTTAAACATGCGATGGTTAAGCATATGAGATATAACCCAGTTGACACCCGAAAAAACAGAGTTAAAGCAGTGTGTTTTAACCAACCATGTACATGGAGAGTAGTAGGAAGGGGGGAAGTAGAGTTCACTGTTACAAAATATATAAAGGAACACCAATGTCGAAGTGTTAGGGAAAGTGCTGATCATCATGCATGCTCTTCATCATTTGTTGCTTCTTTTGTTGAAGAGCAATTTCTTCATAATAAACAATACAAACCAAGTATGATTATTTCAGATATTAAAGCTAGATTTGGAGTGACGATATCATACAGAAAAGCATACATAGCTAGGGAGAAAGCATTGAAAAAGGTTGTTGGAGATTATGATGAGGCATACAGAGATCTCCCACAATATCTGCGTGAGTTAAGAGCTAGAGATCCTGAAACTTATGTGGCACTATGCACGAATGGTGACAATCAGTTCCAGAGGTGTTTTTGGGCTTTTGGTGCTTGCCGAAGGGTGTTCAAGTCTTATTTGCGTAGACTTATCGGAATTGATGCGACACATCTAAGAGGAAAGTATCCAGGAGTATTGTTGATTGCAACGGCGATTGATGGTAATGACAATGTTCTCCCAGTTGCCTTTGCAATAGCTGAAGTAGAATGTGAGTCTGCTTGGGAGTGGTTTTTGGATCATACAAAGAGGTTCTTTGCTGTTGATGATCACTCACTCACCATAGTATCAGATAGACATCGGGGCATTATATCAGCAGTCAGAAAAATATTCACAAACGCGCATCATGCTTTTTGTTGCCACCACATGTCTTGTAATATGGTAACTGATACTGGAAGTAGAGCTGGTGTAGGTTTGTTTTGGGAAGCAGCACGAGCCAACACAACACTCCAATATGATCTGATAATGCAGACAATGCTCGAAAAACATCCAGATGCTCATAAGTGGCTTCAGAACATTGACCCTAAAAGGTGGGCAAATGCACACTTTACTGGGAGAAAGTACAGAATGCTTACCACGAATTGTGTGGAGAGCTTGAATGCTTTATTTAAGTCTACACGTGAGCTTCCCATAAATAGGTTAATTGATAATACAAGAAGAAAGGTAGCTCAATGGTTCTATAACCGTAGAGAGGAAGTTTCCAAATGGCATGTTGCTTTGACACCTCATGCTACAAAAGAAATGGAATCAAGGAGAGAGAAAGCTAGAGCTTATAAGGTTCACCCTTACTCTCAATCAGAAATGGAGGTAGAAACATGGGGCACTTCATACATTGTTGATTTGGAAAAAAACTTTTGTCATTGTGGGGAGTTTCAAATTTCAGGACTCCCTTGCTCACATGCTATAGCTGTAATAGTTCACAGGAATATCGATACACTCCGATATTGTGAGCATTATTTTTATTCTGAAACTTGGAAGTGGGTTTACATGATCGTATTTACCCTTGTAGAAGCAAGCAGTTTTGGCCTAGGAGTAAACAACATTACAGTTCGATGTCCCCGTAGCCTTGTGCAGCCTGGTAGACGAAATAAGGCACGGATTGAGTCAAGACACAATGGCAAGGTGAAACTTAAATGCAGCCGGTGCAAAGAACTTGGCCATAATAAAAGACATGTAGAATGCCGCCAGACCCAAGGTCTTGAGTTAATTGGTTTATGAATTGCAGAAATTTCTGATGGAAGTGTTTATTTTGTAAGGAGGATAACTGAATGTATAGTATTCTTAAAAAAACTAGTTGTTAATGTTGTGACTTATAGAAGTATTTCAATATTATGATACATTTTACCTTGTGTTATAAGCAGAATATATCAAATCGAAGTCGTATCATTTGTAAACCCCAAAATAATGTTATTTCGGGAACTTAAAGTCCTGAAGTCCTGTGTTTTCTGAAAATCTGTTGTTTAACCCCCTCTGATTTTTGCTTTGTTAAATGAGTGTTGTGTGCCAACTGATACTGTATCAACACAGTTTTAGATAATAATTAGGACTTTGTTTGGAGACGAAAAATAGCATATCCTAGCTAAAATACCAATAATTAGGTAAAGTCTGAGAACTGATAATGAGGTTTGAAAAATCCAAATATGCTAGGTCCATCATACAAACCTCCTGATGTGCCAAATTCTGATAATATGAGGTTTTGATGTGAATGGAATTCAATTGATGTGTGCAATGTGTATTTAGGTACTCTCCTTCTTGTTTATCTTTTAAAAATGTGGTCACAACATGTTCATTTATTTAAAAGATTGGCGTATAAAAATTTAATCATACTGTAAATAATTTTTTTGCAACCAGAGGCGTGGGCTTGAAACAATATGTTTCAGGCCCAGTTTGGGCCTGAAATAAATCATTTCAGGCCCCCTCTGGGCCTGAAATAATGTCATTTCAGGCCCAACATGGGCCTGAAATCAAAATAGTTCCCTAAAAAATTACTGATGTAATTGACAACAATTACAGTTTAAAGATTAGAGATTACAAAAAAACCATGGATCGAAAGAAATGCTCCATTGATTTCAATATCAATTACATACATTATAACTACAAATATACAATGTTTGTAATTACACTTACATATATGGATCGTAGCAACAAAAAAAAATTACAGATTTAGAGGACAGAACTTGTCTCTCATTATTTTGTATCCCAACTGAAAACGATAAGGGTTCATTTGTTTTTGGCTATTTTTGGTAGATCGTTGAAAGACCATACTTTCAGCAAACAGCATGATGAAGAAAGCACAATCCAACCTGAAATAAGCATTATGAGTCAGTGTTGTTAGCATATAAATTCAAGATGTGACAGAATATTCTATATTTACCTACAAGATGTGACAGAATAGATCATTTGACACACAACAGGGCAGCAACTAGCACACAACAGTGCATTGTCAGTTATTATATCTGACCGTATCACTTGGTACACAACAGTGCAGCAACTGGATTTGAATAAACATCACTCAATTGTTTTGTTTTTGTTGACAATATATTATATAGAATAACAACATCTACATAATCATAACAACATCGACATAAGGAGATTTTTCCATACAAATGGAGGTCAATCGACAGCAACGGATTTTTACATCACCAATACAGCATTCAGATTATCTCAAGTTTTACAAAACATGTCCCTCAGAATATTAACTGTCAGCTCAAATCTGATTCTACTCATGTCTCCTTGTTTGAAATCCATCTTCACATCGAACTAGTTGTTAATGTTGTGACTTATAGAAGTATTTCAATATTATGATACATTTTACCTTGTGTTATAAGCAGAATATATCAGAATTGAAGTCGTATCATTTGTAAACCCAAAATAATGTTATTTCAGGAACTTGAAGTCCTTTGTTTTCTGAAAATCTGTTGTTTAACCCCCTCTGATTTTTGTTTTGTTAAATTATTGTTGTGTGGCAACTGATACTGTATCAACACAGTTTTAGATAATAATTAGGACTTTGTTTGGAGACGAAAAATAGCATATCCTAGCTAAAATACCAATAATTAGGTAAAGTCTGAGAACTGATAATGAGGTTTGAAAAATCCAAATATGCTAGGTCCATCATACAAACCTCCTGATGTGCTAAATTCTGATAATATGAGGTTTTGATGTGAATGGAATTCAATTGTGGTGTGCAATGTGTATTTAGGTACTCTCCTTCTTGTTTATCTTATAAAAATGTGGTCACAACATGTTCATTTATTTAAAAGATTGGCGTATAAAAATTTAATCATACTATGGATATAATTTTTTTGCAACCAGAGGCGTGGGCCTGAAATGATAGCATTTCAGGCCCAGTGTGGGCCTGAAATAACTCATTTCAGGCCCTTCTTGGGCCTGAAATACTAGCATTTCAGGCCCAGTGTGGGCCTGAAATAAATCATTTCAGGCCCCCTCTGGGCCTGAAATAATGTCATTTCAGGCCCACCGTGGGCCTGAAATCAAAATACTTCCCTAAAAAATTATTGATGTAATTGACAATAATTACAGTTTAAAGATTAGAGATTACAAAAAAACCATGGATCGAAAGAAATGCTCCATTGATTTCAATATCAATTACATACATTATAACTACAAATATACAATGTTTGTCATTACACTTACATATATGGATTGTAGCAACAAAACAAAAATTTACAGAGTTTGCTTCCAGAACTTGTCTCTCATTAATTTGTATCCCACCTGAAAACGATAAGGTTTCATTTATTTTTGGCTATAATTGGTAGAGCGTTGAAAGACCAAACTTTCAGCAAATCGCATGATGAAGAAAGCACAATCCAACCTGAAACAAGCATTATGAGTCAGTGTTGTTAGCATATAAATTCAAGCATGAAAGATTAGGTAGTGTTAAACCAAAATACAAAAAACATTAGCTTACGATCTGCTTTGGGTGGGTCCTAATAATACAATTTGATTAAACTCTTTCCCCGATATTTCTGGCAAACTTTTATTCCAATTCAAATAATATGACCAGTTCAAATTTTTGAAAAACGCAACCTACATAGAAATTACATTAGTCAAAATTCTAGCTCATCACATAGTTTTTGTAAACGTTTATATATCAAATAGAAAACTTATAGTTTTTTCATATTTGGCTATGTACCCTTCTGTGGCGCCGAGAGAATTATAATGAAGGAAACTACTTTCCTCCAGGTCAATAATCAATAGATGCCAGTGATCATCTGCATTATTTAGAGGACAGAAGATATATCTAATTGGCTTATTTGTATCAGTAGCAATTGTTTGTTCAAATGCTGCACGCATGTATCACTCAAACAATTCCTATGTTTATTAAAAAGGAAGTGTTAGTTGACTCAATCCTATAAAATAAACATAAACCAAGTTGCTAATTTACTTACCTCAAAACCCACCCCACAGAATATGGAGGGGTGGTAAGGTGAGTTACAGGATTTGGCTTCATTTACAATAATAGTCCAGTAAGTATTTATGCAATCCCCGGAGGTGTAGTCATTCCAATCAATATTGTCAAAAATGATTGCATATCTAATGTAAAGGTCCCATTGGACCATACTGGTTGCAATTGATACCTACATCAACATAATGTAAGCACCTTATTTAAAAGTGAATGAATAAATTTTATTAATGAATGACAATAACCATCATTGTTTTACAAATAGATGCAACCGCAATAGCAACTAACTCACTTTAATTTACTAAGCTTTAATAATGTTTCTGCAATCTCCGCATCTTTATTCTTCTTAAAAAATGCCTTGGCTTTCTTCAAGATATTGCTTTTGACCTTTTGGAGTTCTTTCCCTTTAGCAACTTGTTGATCAGATAAATTTGTTTGAGTAGAGGTTGCAGATTGTGTTGTTTGCGATGTAGATTGTGACATTGATTGGGCAGGAGCCTCCTCATCTTCAGCTTCATCCTCTCCCTCATCCTCGTCCTCATCCTGAACAATTTCTTTTTCTTTGCCTTTGTCCTCGTTGGGTGGTCTTACCTGAGTTAATTTTATTTTTTTTGGAAGTGGCTGAGGGTCATCTGAGCCTTTGCTTTCTAATTGTATACTCAGTTGTCGGATTGTCTCGTCAGGCTTATCTTTGATTATATCTTGATCAACTATCATTCTTTTCAACTGATCATCTTTCTCCTTAAGCTGGGAATCCTTATCAGCAATTATTGTCTCCTTCTGAGCAATTATTTCATCTTTTTCTTTGACCAGGGAATCCTTTTCAGCAAGTAGTCTATGGCTCTGAGCATTTATTTGATCCTTGTCCCTGAGGGCTGTTGCCAACTCAATTTTTACATCCTCCAAACTTTTAAGAGCTACATTTAATTGTTGCTGTAAGGTATCAATATGTTCTTGCTTTTCTATACATTCATTGCAGTTTCCTTCTCTAAGGCCTGTAGTCTATCTTCTGCAGCCTGGCTTCCTTCGGTTGCCTGCTTTAATACCTCACTGTGTACCTCAAGTGCTTCAGTTGGAGGAGAGTAGTGAGGTACTAAATCCAGTTCTATATCAAATGGGATTAAATCAACCAGAATTAAATTTGTTGGCACACGGTCGATCATCTTTTTGATACTCTCTACATGAGCCTTAGGCCAATTCCACCGAAGAATTCTTGGCAATCTATGAGGATGATGAGGAGCAGCAATACTAATATGTTCAGTAACCCAAACCTGCAACATGATTATATTCAGTAATTAGTATCCATCATATCATATATTAGCAGGCAGATGCACTCTAACTTACAGCCAAAATATTTGGAAATCCCTTGAGCAAGGGAGCCTTGGCCGGTTGGCTTGTATCACCTACATGTGTTGTACGCCTCAATGTGACCTCCTTTCCAATGGCTTCCAACTGAGGAGCCATGAAATTGTACAGAGCATTGCACCAATTATAGTTTGGTAGTTGTGTCAAAATCATCAACGCAATCAATG
>JAGFNQ010005646.1:39905-95333 GCA_024364735.1 Boesenbergia rotunda
CAAAGTAAGATTCATGTAAAATTGTTTGTATTCATTGTATTGGTTTTTATTTTTTGTTATATTTCTTGTGTTCAAGATTATACGAGACTTCTTCATCTCTGAGAAGGAAAATTTTCATAGTAAATTTGTAAGGGTCAGACCTTTGGATTAGTAACCTCAAGGATTTGGATACCAAATAAAAGTGAAGGTGTTATTATTGTAGAGTCTTTGCTTCAAATTTCCACTAAAAAACATCATTAAAAAGATAATGCTAGAGTGTCAGACTTCTCCACCAAGATTGTTCACCCCCTCTATCTAGCTCATACATATCCTAAGAGAGTTAACTGAGCTTGGTCAACCTTGACTAAAGGTGAATTGCAACAACAATCACGCTCATACATGTCCTACCATGCCACTTTATCTTTTTTTTCTCATGCCAATGCCAAAACATAAAGGAAGGTTTCCTAACCTAAATTCTTCATTCTCTCCCTTTCTTACAAAAGACCTCTCCTTAAATTCATTCACTTCTTCCATTCCAATATCATAAGGGATGTTTCTTATCTTCCATTTTCACTTTCACTAGAGCTCAACCTTGAATAACAATCCTTCGAAAATACACATATCCTTCTTTCATTCTTAAGTCATGCCTTTATTGTATTTAAATAATGTTTATTTGATCATAAATATAAACATAAATACAAATATTTTTTCTAAACTTACTGGTCATAATATATAATATTGATGTAATACATTAGGAATAATAAAAAAATATTATTTGTCTAAGATTGATAATTTTAACTAATATTTTAATTATTTTATTTGTGTAAATCGTTCAAATTTCTAATTTTTAATCCGAAATATAATATATATTAATCCATATAATATACATTTTTGACTAAATTCAATCACATTTATATCCTTCTAAAATCACATTTATATAATTAATCACATTAAAATTTAGTAAATCATTTTTTTCTAGGTATACCAACTATTAGTTGCTCGACCAGAAAAAAAATATGAACATCAAAGTAATACGCACAGTCAAAGTGAATACCTCAGTGAAAACATTGACCGTCAATCGACGACACGTCCGACGTCCGATCGTCGATCGGACACTACCGTCGGCCTTCGGCCGCCGCCCCGAACCAAACTATACCCTGGGGGGCACAGTGAACCCGTCGGGGATCGCCACAATTGCGATTTCGCATCATTGACCGTCGATTTCGATGGGTTCACCGTTGCCGGCGATCATGACAAGTTCACCGTCCCCCCAAGGTATAGTTTGATTCGGGACGACAATCAGAGGCCGCCGGTGGTGTCCGATCGACGATCGAATATGTACACATTAACTGCACGCCATTCACTATAATTTTCACTCTCCCAAATTCACTCTTCAAATTATTTCCCCAAAAAAATATAAAACAAGCCTGGTAGTAAATATGTGCATGATTGCACTTACCTCAAAAATTCCTCGTAATTCATCTCTAAAAAAATAATTAATCAAGTTGGGTAATCGAACTTGGGTGACTAGTCCAGCCCTATGAAAGTTTTCCACCGGGCTCAAGGGTAATTTGGAAAGCGCTTGTGGCGGATAGGGGCACCCTATTTGGAGAAAAAATTCCTATAAATTCATCGTAGCTAGGGATTGAACTACGGATGCTTGGGAGAAACCAGTTGCTCTTCCGTTGCACCATGCCCTAGGGGCCTCATAATCCATCTCTAGAATATATAAAGCGAGGTAATTACGAGATCAGCTAATAGTCGATCCCCAAGTAGTTAGGGAGTGGGAGGGATTTTTTTTTTCCCGAGGATATGGGCCAATTCAGAACTGATCCCTTGCCCCATATAGCATATTTGCTACCCACTAACCAACTGACTACCCAATTAGGATAGTATAAAACATGCATAATCTTGATAGCTTGGATACCCACGGTGGACGACCATATTATGGGCGCCTGTCACATGGGGAGGTGCCTCCAATGAACGGAGGTGCCACCCATGTGAGAGGCACCTACGGTGGTCGTCCATTGTAGGTGTACAAGTTAAATGGCATGTGCGTGTGTGAGAATTTGAATTTTACAAAAAAAAAAAAAAAACTTAAGACTTCAAGATAGAAATAGACTCAGATTGTTTAGCTGCGAGTCATCCATACTTGATAAATAGTACAAGTTAGATATTCTCTTTACTTGATCGCAACAAGGATCCTCGTGTTTCTTCATGCGCCCATTTGTTGATATTCTCATATAGAACGATTGATTTCATCTGATGCTCTCATATGTATTTACTATGCTGACATTTAAAAAGCAGACACTTCAACCTGTCTCCAATTCATTACTACATAAATCACAATCATCAATTTTCAATAAAATTTGTTGTCTTTTGTTAGTAACTTTTTTATATATCACGTCAATATGAACGGTTAGAAATAAATGAGTCCCATTTCCGATAGTATGCCAATCTTTATATATTTGGACCGATCAGAAAATATCTTCTAGATTACACAATTTTAATTTGTTGCAATAAAATTATTTGGAAATTTAACCATGATTATGGCTTATTGCCAACAAAAAATAATAATAATGTGGATGAGTTGGCATGCAGGATAAACGTTCCCTAAAAATTAGGTCAATATTATAAGTGCGTGCCTCAATAATTTAAACAATAATCTTTTAATAAACACTATGTTTTAAGATAATACTCGACAGGATTATACTCAATAATCCTGGATAATGGCATTTATTGGCTAGTTTTGTCTTACTCTACAAATCTATGATAAGTTATGTACTTTATCTACGGCACAACCACTACTTAGCTTCATATGAATTTTATTGTAGTGAAGGAAACTTTTATATATAGTAATTTCAAATTCTTCAATTTTAATGAATAAAATAAATTAAAGGAAAACAATTCTGATAGTTATTTAACCAGTGATATATATAGATCCATTTTAATTACTCTTATCAAAATTAAATAGTAAGATCCGATGATTGAATCAAGACAATATGCTACGAATTAGTTTGCAGTGTTCCTTGATCGAGACTGTTTTTTTTTTTCATTAATTATACTGTTTTTGAGTTTTAAATCCCAGAAATTTGCTTCATCCGCATCTATAAATAGATGGACCTGCACGATACTAATCAATCCATCACTAGAGTGAAGTGAGTGATATATCCATAGCTTAATTAGCCATGGCTGGTCTTGTCATGCTCTCTGCTGCTCTCCTCCTCTGCCTCCTCCTGCCTTCCTCCATGGCCGACAAAGTTCTCTTTGGCGGCGACAAGCTGCGCACCGGCCAATCCCTCACCGAAGGGAACTATAAATTCATGATGCAGTCCGACTGCAACCTGGTGCTGTTCGACAACGACCAGGCCGTGTGGTCCTCCGAAACCAACGGCCTAGGCAGCAGCTGCTTCGCCCGCATGCAGACCGACGGTAACTTCGTCATCTTCAACGATGACTTCAACAAAGTTTGGGAGAGCAACACCCGCGGCCCGGAGGGCAAGTACGTCCTCGTCCTGCAGCGCGACGGCAAGGTCGTCATCTTCGCCTGCCCTATATTCACCATTCCCGAGGATGAACCCGTGAACAGGAAGATCGTCAAAAGTGGTCACAGCGATGAATCCACGAACGTTCTCTTTGGCGGCGACAAGCTGCGCAGCGGCGAATCCCTCACCGAAGGGAACAATAAATTCGAGATGCAGTCCGACTGCAACCTGGTGCTGTTCAACAACGACCAGGTCGTGTGGTCCTCCCAGACCAACGGCCTAGGCAGCCGTTGCTTCGCCCGCTTGCAAGCCGACGGCAACTTCGTCATCTTCAACGATGACTCCAACAAAGTTTGGGAGAGCAACACCCGCGGCCAGGAGGGCAAGTACGTCCTCGTCCTGCAACGCGACGGCAAGGTCGTCATCTTCGCCTGCCCTATATTCACCATCCCCAACGATGAACCCAGGGGCAGGAAGATCGTCAAAAGTGGTCACAGTGATGAATCGACGAACGTTCTCTTTGGCGGCGACAAGCTGCGCAGCGGCGAATCCCTCACCGAAGGGAACAATAAATTCGAGATGCAGTCCGACTGCAACCTGGTGCTGTTCAACAACGACCAGGTTGTGTGGTCCTCCCAGACCAACGGCCTAGGCAGCCGTTGCTTCGCCCGCATGCAAACCGACGGCAACTTCGTCATCTTCAACGATGACTCCAACAAAGTTTGGGAGAGCAACACCCGCGGCCAGGAGGGCAAGTACATTCTCGTCCTGCAGCGCGACGGCAAGGTCGTCATCTTCGCCTGCCCTATATTCACCATCCCCGAGGATGAACCCGTGAACAGGAAGATCGCCATGGTGACTAAGAAGAATAATTAGTTGGCTTCACCACGAACCATGCATGGATCGTTTTTGAATAAAACAGAATAAAATGAACGAGGCATAAATAATTGGCTACATGCATGGTGCGTAGCCTCGTTTCTGAACTGTTAAGTTGGTGTCAGTCAATCACCTTTATTATCTTAATTATCGCCTTTTTTTATTTTTAATTGAATTGCGTTGGAAAAAGAAAAATAATTGATTAAAGAAATCTAATAGCACATATATTGAAAAAATAAAATCAATACAAGGTGGAATAAAATTAACTAATTTCCGGCAGTGATAATATGAAACAATATTATTGGCTAATATTTGTGATTCCGGAGGTGAAGGTTTTTAAAATTTTAGACGTAGTCTCTAATTGAAATACAGAATAAGTTAAAATAGTGGATAGTTATGCAAATATAATAAATAATAATTTTTAGAGGACTTGAATTTTCAAATGTCATAATTTTTTAAGAGCCTAACAAATATTAAGGACTTTAAGGATCTGGCTCATAAGATTTTATCATTTCTGTTAAAATTTTTTCTTTTTTTTTTTCGTCACAATTTTTCTTAGTTTTTTTACCTCTTAAAATTTTAAATCTATTTAAAGAATGATTTAGTTGATATTAGGGGATTGTTATTTTGTCTTGAATCACTTTATTTTTATTAAACTTAGAGACTTCTTTCAGTTTTGACAATTTCTTATTACTCTCCAATCCTTCTTTGAATTTTCACCTTCAAGATAATTATTATTTTGTCCAGTTGCTATCAATGCCTTAACATATGTTTCGTGCGAAACTTCGTTAGTTTCAATGGTGGGTAGTCACGATCATGATCGTAATAGGCAGGTACCTAATGATAAAGCCCCGTATCTTGATCGTAACATGAGAATATATTGAGCATTTATAGTGGTAAATCGCAAAATTAACCTAATATTTAACGGCGCGAGATCTTATAAAGATTGTGAATAACTAATCTTGAATTTGAATTCAACTTTCGAAAATCCATATCACAATCATGGTAAATTCTGGGAATGTCATGGTCAAGAGCAATGTCATGGTAAAACACCAGCGAAGACACTTTGCTCTAAAGTAAGACAGGATAATCAGGTAAGAAGTCGCAAAGTTGTTGAAGGCCGGGCATATCAGAGAAGTTCAATTCCCGACCTGGCTGATAAATGTCTTATTAGTCCCTAAGCCCAGGGGTAAATGACGGGGTTGTATCGACTTCCGTGATTTAAATAAAGTCTGCCCTAAATACTATTACCCTTTTGCCTCGCATTGATCAGCTGGTAGATTTGACTTTCGACTGTAAATTTATTTCGATGTTAGATGCATATCAGGGATACCACTAGGTTCCCCTTGCCCAAGTGGATCAAGAGAAGGTCAGCTTCGTAATGGCGGATGACACGTACTATTACAATGTCATGTCATTCGGATTGCGCAATGCAGGGGCAACCTATCAGCGAATGATGGATAAGGTGTTCTGCCACCAGATCGGAAGGAATATTGAAGTATATGTGGATGACATTTTGGTCAAGACAGAGAAGGGGAAGGACATGATTGTCGATTTGGAGGAGACATTCACTACCTTAAGGACCAATGGACTGAAACTAAATCCCACTAAATATGTGTTTAGGGTGAAAAGTGGGTGGTTCCTCGGGTACATGGTAATGGAGAGAGGAATTGAGGCTAATAATCCTTGATTACAAACTTCATCTAGTATGCTCATCCTCCCCACGCACTATCGACAACATTCGGGTTAGTAGCTCCCGTAATTGACCTCCTCCGTGTTGGCCCTGGGATGGATTGGTGGGGCTGCTGGGGTCGAGTGAATCACCTTTTGCCACCTTGATTACAAACTTCTTGATGATAGACTTCATGTGATGAACGTCCACTACCGAAATAATTTGGATTACTATTGATAGGGATGAGCAATCAGGAGGGACACGTGGCACGGAAAAGCTACGTGGTAGGGCTGACCAAACTAGTGACCCGAGGTCAGTCTGGGGATCGAGACTCCGAGACTATCTCGGGAGAATGGAGGAAGGACCCTGATGTCAGACAGAGGATCGGGCTCCCGAGACTATCTCGGGAGAATAGAGGAAGGCCCCGAGGTCAACCCGGGAGATAAGACTCCGAGACTGACTCGGGAGAGTGGAGCCCAAAGAGAAGAGTAGGGATAAGAAGGTCAAGCTTCAAGAACCCTCTCCTCCTTCTAGAACAAGAAAGTCAGTAGGTAATTATTGTTTGCAACTCATGGTAATTAGGGTCTTAATAGTCACGGTGGTCGTTACTAGAAGAGAACAACTGTTAAGTAACGGCTGACTAGGAAACAAGGAGGGGGAGGTGGGGATACGTGGGGGGAAGGCATCAGGTATAAGATGCTTCGGCACCCAGGTAAAGGGGGATAAGCTTTCAGAACTCGAATACCCGGTAAAGGGGGGTAAGCGTCGGAGAGGGCTCCATTGGAACTCCTTCCGGAGAATCCCCTTTACGCTCGTGATAACTTCGCAGGCGTCGACATCTTCTTCCCGTCGTCGTGATCGTGGGTTGCGCTTTGGTGATTCGTTATCCCCGTCGTTCACTTCCAGAACAAGTTTGACGTTGTCTGTGGGAATCATCTAAGCACCAGAAGAAACACTGCGATGGCAGAACCAGAAGGACAACCCATCATTTTGACACGAGAGGAATTGGACCGCTTAGTCATCAACGTCGTCAAAGGAGCACTACAGCAACACCAGATTGAACAAGCCACATCTCAACGAGCGGCTCCGATGAAGACCGAGATCCAAGGGTGTCCACCTCACACAATCGAAATTGAAGATCCGTCTTGCCGCCAGGAGGGCCGACAATGATAGCTGAAAACCATCATTTTATTGATTATTTTAGACTCTAGAATCCATGTTTGATCCATATTTTATATGCTTAAGTTTGCAATTGTATTAGGTTTCATGTATTTCCCCTATTTTGACTTTTAATTCTAATCTTTGTATATTTGGGATATTTTTGACACTAAATTTGAATATCATTTTGTAGGCTTCAATTGATCATGGACCTAGATCAAATCGGGTCAGACTTGAGTCAGCATTGGATCCAGATCAAAGGGATCAAGCATCGAATTGATAAGAGTCGTCCATTCCAGAGAACGGCTAGATCTTAGCCATCGGTCAACTTCTGGTCAATTCGAGTTCAAGATAGAGTCAATCATGACCATAGATCAAGATCTGTAAATTTCAGCCAAATCAGAAGTAATCTGACCGTTGGATCGAGCTCAAGATGTTCTAGACCATCCATTCAAGAAAAAGGAAGATCTGGACCATCCTCCACTGATTAGGTTAATCCAAGCTGGGAATAGGTAGATCAGGACCATTGATTGAGATCTGTGGAGTTTGGTTCAGATCTGAAGAGATTCGACCGTTGGATGAAGCCAAATTGATCTCAGCCGTCCGTTGCTTCCATCATCATATGGCTGAGCAGTGACTGGTCCGAACCAAGACATTGGCTGACTAGACCGAACCCAAGCCGTGTCGAACCAAGAGGTCTGAACCGAACTGCTTGGTCTGTTTGGGCTGAACTCAAGGGAACTACTTGGCTTGACTGAACCAAAGACTGGACTGAACTCAAGCTGAGCTGTGGCTTGACTGGACTGAACTCAAGCTGAGCTGCGGTTTGGCTGACCCAACCGTTGAAGCTGAGACAACAAAAGAGGCCAGATGATACACAGCTAGGGCATCCTCTCGACACTCCATCTTCTCCACGGAGGCCAGGGCGATCGGGGAGAAGCGGTTGCAGACGAGGGGTTCCCGTCTCAACCCATCTTCTCTACCTTCACCATCGGACGGACCATCAATGCCGACCGCACGAGCTAGGGTTCAGGGGTTCCGAGCCCTAGTCGACTTCATCGCTGCCGGATCTTTGATCGATCGCAGTTTGAGGGGTTCCCGACTCGATCAGATCTTCTCCATCCACTCTCCACTCCATCGCAAAGCTAGGGCCCAGGGGTTCCGAGCCCTAGTCGACTTCACCGCCAGCGATCATCCATCTTCATCAATTTCGGCAGTTTTTCAATTCCAGCCTTTAGTTCAACTCCAATTTTTTACAGCAGTATCAAATTTGAATTTGTGTGTTTCAAATTGCGTGTTTCAAATTCCAACCTCTTCACAGAGTTTCTTCGCAGCAGAATTCCGATGCGCAGCTTCCTACTTCATCAGATCCGGCAACATTTCTGATTAGCAACTTTCCTTCACAACAATTATTCGACAGCAACTTTGTTCTTCTTCACAACATTTTCAGAGTTTCCTTCATATGCAGATTACTGTCCAGCCGTTTTTCAACATTACCTTTTAGCAATTCCCAGTTCTTTCACAGCTTTCCTTCCTTCAAAGCAGTTTGTTTCACAGCCGGCAGCCATTGCTTCACAGCCGTGTTTGGTCCTTTATCAGGCAGTAGCTCAATTATCAGAATTGGAGGTTTAATCGCGTTGTTAGTTGAAGATTGATCTTATTTGATGAATGTTATGTGTTGGATGTGAATGTTTGTATTTGATGATCCTTCCCCATTTCAATTTGCACTTACTTGAAGAAGTTTCAATCATGTCTATCATGTGTTCGATTAAATGCCTTTTAGAATAGTTAATTTCAATTGTGATGTCTTTTAGTTGCTTAACTTCTATTTGGATTGCTTTTCTAATTGCTTAAGTTTCATATCTTCATTTACTTGCAATTAAGTTAGGAAATTAGATTTCTTTAATGCTGTAGGTTTTGTTCTATGTTATTTTAGTTAATGCTTAATTTCTAGTTGTCTTTTTCTTTACTGCACTTCTAATTAGGTTAAATTAGATTTCCTTACCTGTACTATCTTTCCTTAATTAGACTAGATTTCATACCTTCTTTGCTATGTTTTTTTTCGTAGGCTTAAAGTTCAAATCCAAACCCCAGTTTGATATCAAAAATCCAAAAGCAATAAAATACGACCCTGAGATTTATCATGTACCAACTACATTCGTTGGGAGACGACTCGAGTTACTCTATGCTACATTAGTTTAGAGGAATTCGATACTTAAATTGTATTTGAAGCCGTAACACGACTGAAACGGTTATCATATTTGGCGCCGTTGCCGGGGAATGTAGTGGTGCTTGATAATTATATCTTTTGATTCTATTTTTGATTATTTTATTTTTGTATATGGTTGCTTCTATTTTACTTGTTTTGTGACAGGACTGCAGATTCAAAATGTTTTCAAATGCTTATTCATCTCCTCACCAGCAGCCGTGTCAACAATTTCAGCAGCCCTATTCAATTTGCAACAGTACCAAACTTTCAATCAGCCACCACAGCAGTTTCAACCACAATTTCAGAATTTTCAGCAAGTGTGCAATCCAAATTTTCAACAAAATTTTCAACCATTTCAGCAGTCTCAACAAAATTTTCAGCAACCTTTTAATCAGCCACCACAACAAGATTTCCAACAGCCCTATTCGAATTTTCAGCAAACAAATCAATTTTTTCAGCCACAATTTCAACAATTTCAGTAAGATTTTCAGCTAAGTCAGAATTTTCAACATGGGCAGCCACAATTCCAGAGTTTTGAGCAACCAATTCAGCAATTCCAGCCCCAATTTCAACAACCATATCAATTACCACAGCAATTCCCGCCTTGCAACCAGAATTTCCAGCCACAAAATCAGAGTTTCCAGCCCACTCAAATTCAGTCTTCACCACCAAAATTTCAACCTTAGATCCAGGATTTCCAGGGCTACAATTCTCAGCAAGTTCAACCATCATTCCAGCCCAATTTTCAGCCCTTTCAGCAACAATTTCAGCCCTCCTATCAGCCCCAACAACCCCAATTCCAACCACAGCAGGGTAATATTTTTCTGCCTACTACTTCATCATTTCAAAGTCAATCAAATCCCTATGCTAACCAAGGGGGCTATGGATGTTCGAGTGGGGGAAATGTGCCACAACAAAGGGTAGAAGAGATGTGTCAACAAATTTTACAACAACAAGAGCGTCAAGACATCGCAGGACGCCTTTGGAAATTGGTTGATCAAATGAATCAAATACTAGCCCAAAGATCAGGACAATCAGATGAATCTACAGGTGTAGGGGATTGCACTGAGCCCCAGGGACCACCATCATTGGTTGATGTATCAGGAGATCCAGAGGATAGGATTGAGAGTGTAGGGGATTGCACTAAGCCCCAAGAATCACCCATTCCTACTGATTTAGAGGCATTGGAGAAGATGGATAGCAGAGCTTGTAACAACCTTGATTTTGATTCTGAAATTTTACAGGACCCTTCTAAACTTTTATTTTGTAAGGATTTAGTTGTCAATGATTCTAACTTTTCTAATATGGTTGTCGCAGATATGGTTGATGAAGCATATGTTGCAGATGAATCCATAGGTGTAGGGGATTGCACTGAGCCCCAGGGACCACCAACATTGCTTGATATATTAGAAGATTCAGAGGATCAGAATGAAAGTGTAGGGACTTGCATGGTGAAAGCAAGAACCCAAGAATCACTTGCTTCAGTTGAGTGTCCACTAGAACTTGAGCCTGAGATGGAACCTGTTCTTGACCAGGAGGAAGCTATGGATACATCCACTCTTGTAGAACCTCCAGGTATTCTTCAGCACGATCAGGTAAGTATCTTATGCCTTTGGAAAAATCAATAGAGGTACCTCAAAATGATTTTATTGTTTGTGATACACTTATGGATACATCTTTTGTAAAATTTGATTGTAAGAAATTCATAGAGGCACCTATTGTTGAATTTGGGGAATGTGAAGCATGTTTTGATACACCTCCTATAAATGCTGATTGTGAGAAATTCGTAGAGGTGCCTAAAACTGATTATGTTCATTGTGATGAATTTACTGACATATCTTTTGTAAAATTTGTTTGTGAAAAACCTGTAGAGGCACCTAAAATTGATTTTGTTCATTGTGGTGAATATTTGGACACACCTAGTGTTGAGATTGCTTGTTGTGATGATATTCTTGATACATCCTTTATGGAAAATAATTGTGAAAATTGCATAGAGGTACCCAATGTTGATTTTATTGGTTGTGATGCATGTCTTGCTACATATTATTTAGAAATTGATTGTGAAAATTCCATTGCGATACCTAGTGTTGATGTTATTTGTTCTGATGAATTACTGGACAAATCTTATGCAGATATTAGTTGTGGAAACTTCATTGAGGTGCCAAAAATTGATTTTCTTGGATGTGATGCGTACCTCGATTCTTTTTATGTAGAGATTGATGATATTACACTTCTTTCTTACCCTGCACGCTTGAGAGAGGTATTACATGGTTTTGCAGGGTCCCGAAGACTTCTGGAGTGGGTGCTCCATCTGAACAGACTCCAACCTCCTGGAAGGACTTCTAAAAAACATCAAGAGGGAGGAGTTGCTCTTATTTCGACTAGTAGTATCTCACCTCTTAAGTGGGTTCTGAACCTTAATCATCTCCGACCACCGGAAGATGCTTGTGCAAGATTAATAAGGGAGAAATCTGTTCACTACGAGATTGATCACATGAGGATAATTCTCCCAAGATTGATGCTACGTGCTCTTTACCCTATTTGAAGGGGAGTTATTTTCTTCTTACTCTCCTATTTCATTGTGAATATCATTTTCATGTTTTCAAGTAGTAATCTTTCTTTTCAAATGAGTTCTTCCTAATAAATGTTTGCGTAGAGTAGGATGCATAAAAGTCATTGTAGATATCATGTTAGTCATTTGGCATTTTATTTCTTGCGTGACTAGGAATAAATGTATTCATCTAGATTTTCTTATATCGTTTTAGAGTCCTTTGAAAGTAAATTAAATTTTGTTGTCAAAACTTAGGATTTAAGCCATTGGATGAAAATTCTTGGTTGCTTGAGTACTTCTTAGTATTGGATTCTAGATTGATGAGTTGAGATGAATTCTTTTTACCTAGTGAGGAATTGGCCAAATTTTTGTGATACACACATGTGATTGTACTCTAAAACTTGTTTAGGTTCTTTCAAAGCTATATTTCTATGATTGGACCACATTTATAGAAGTAAATCACTTTGTTTCTTTTCTTATATCGATTTTGCAATTTCCTTGTTGATATACTCTTATTCCATATTTCTTTTCCCTCTTTTTCATGTTCATAATAATATTTTATATGGACTTGGATACCATAATGTTAGTTTGCCCGAGACGGACAAAAGTTTAAGTGTGGGGGAGGATGCAAGCATACTATCATTAGAAGCAAAAATGTGCCAAGTGAAAAAAAAAGTGTGAGCTGTAAAAAAAACTGGAAAATAATTGGCACACTGAATTTTCACAGTTCTTCAATTCCTACTCCACCACAACCATGATACATGCAAGACAACTCAAAAGAAATGGGCAAAGTGCATTGGGATACATTTTTGAGTGTCCAAGTTTTCTACTTTCCCTAACTTTTTCCATATTTTCTTATCATACTATATTTCTTCTTTATGTTTCCTTATCATATTATTTTCTTTGCTTTGCAATATCTTTTTGTCATATCATGTTCTTTATTTTCTTTATTGTGATTCATGAGCATCAAGTCTCTCAATTTGCTATCTCATCTCTATCATTGCATATATCTCCTTTAACTTGTCTGAATAAGCTTTTGTAGATGTGGATCCAAATCATGAATAATGGTGGAGAGTAGATAACAAGCAAGCCTATGGAAGTGCAAGAACCATGGTTGTGTTGGAGAGAGCTCCACTTTTCATCAAAAATGTAGAACTTAGGAAGAGAGCCACTTTAGAACTTCCCTTGCAAGGATTTTGTAAAATTCATCTCAATGAGTCATGATGGATGAAGTATGATAAGTTGTTGATTTAAGGACAAGTCTCTAGTCCATTGAGCTTAGATTTTTGAGAATTGATAACCTTAGGTAATTTTCTTTCAATTGCTTCTAACTATGATTGAGAATAATCTAGGGGGATACATCCTTAGTTTACTAGTTGACTTGTGCGAGACGCCCAAGAATAAGTGTGGGGGAGTTGATAACGATCATTTTATTGATTATTTTAGACTCTAGAATCCATGTTTGATCCACATTTTATATGCTTAAGTTTGCAATTGTATTAGGTTTCATGTATTTCCCCTATTTTGGCTTTTAATTCTAATCTTTGTATATTTGGGATATTTTCGGCACTAAATTTGAATATCATTTTGTAGGCTTCAATTGATCATGGACCTAGATCAAATCGGGTCAGACTTGAGTCAGCATTGGATCCAGATCAAAGGGATCAAGCATCGGATTGATAGGAGCCGTCCATTCCTAAGAACGGCTAGATCTTAGCCATCGGTCAACTTCTGGTCAATCCGAGTTCAAGATAGAGTCAATCATGACCATAGATCAAGATCTGTAAATTTCAGCCAAATCAGAAGTAATCTGACCGTTGGTTCGAGCTCAAGATGTTCTAGACCATCCATTCAAGAAAAAGGAAGATCTGGACCATCCACCAGTGATATGGTTAATCCGAGCTGGGAACAGGTAGATCAGGACCATTGATTGGGATCTGTGAAGTTTGGTTCAGATCTGAAGAGATTCGACCGTTGGATGAAGCCAAATTGATCTCAACCGTCCGTTGCTTCCATCATCATATGGCTGAGCAGTGACTGGATTGAACCAAGACATTGGCTGACTGGACCGAACCCAAGCTGTGCCGAACCAAGAGGTCTGAACCGAACTGCTTGGTTTGTTTGGGCTGAACTCAAGGGAACTACTTGGCTTGACTGAACCAAAGACTGGACTGAACTCAAGCTGAGCTGTGGCTTGACTGGACTGAACTCAAGCTGAGCTGCAGTTTGGCTGACCCAACCGTTGAAGCCGAGACAACAAAAGAGGGCAGATGACACACAGCTAGGGCATCCTCTCGACACTCCATCTTCTCCACGGAGGCGAGGGCGATCGGGGAGAAGCGGTTGCAGACGAGGGGTTCCCGTCTCAACCCATCTTCTCTACCTTCACCATCGGACGGACCATCAACGCCGACCGCACGAGCTAGGGTTCAGGGGTTCCGAGCCCTAGTCGACTTCATCGCTGCCGGATCTTTGATCGATCGCAGTTTGAGGGGTTCCCGACTCGATCAGATCTTCTCCATCCACTCTCCACTCCATCGCAAAGCTAGGGCCCAGGGGTTCCGAGCCCTAGTCGACTTCACCGCCAGCGATCATCCATCTTCATCAATTTCGGCAGTTTTTCAATTCCAGCCTTTAGTTCAATTCTAGTTTTTTACAGCAGTATCAAATTTGAATTTGTGTGTTTCAAATTGCGTGTTTCAAATTCCAGCCTCTTCACATAGTTTCTTCACAGCAGAATTCTGATTCGCAGCTTCCTACTTCATCAGATCCGGCAGCATTTCTGATTAGCAACTTTCCTTCACAACAATTATTCGGCAGCAACATTGTTCTTCTTCACAGCATTTTCAGAGTTTCCTTCATATGCAGATTACTGTCCAGCCGTTTTTCAACATTACCTTTTAGCAATTCCCAGTTCTTTCACAGCTTTCCTTCCTTCAAAGCAGTTTGTTTCACAGCCGGCAGCCATTGCTTCACAGCCGTGTTTGGTCCTTCATCAGGCAGTAGCTCAATTATCAGAATTGGAGGTTTAATCGCGTTGTTAGTTGAAGATTGATCTTATTTGATGAATGTTATGTGTTGGATGTGAATGTTTGTATTTGATGATCCTTCCCCATTTCAATTTGCACTTACTTGAAGAAGTTTCAATCATGTCTATCATGTGTTCGATTAAATGCCTTTTAGAACAGTTAATTTCAATTGTGATGTCTTTTAGTTGCTTAACTTCTATTTGGATTGCTTTTCTAATTGCTTAAGTTTCATGTCTTCATTTACATGCAATTAAGTTAGGAAATTAGATTTCTTTAATGCTGTAGGTTTTGTTCTATGTTAGTTTAGTTAATGCTTAATTTCTAGTTGTCTTTTTCTTTACTGCACTTCTAATTAGGTTAAATTAGATTTCCTTACCTGTACTGTCTTTCCTTAATTAGACTAGATTTCATACCTGCTTTGCTATGTTTTTTTTCGTAGTCTTAAAGTTCAAATCTAAACCCCAGTTTGATATCAAAAATCCAAAAGCAATAAAATACGACCCTAATTTTTAACCTAATTTTTAACGGCGCGAGATCTTAAAGATTGTGAATAACTAATCTTGATTCTGAATTCAACTTTCGAAAACTCATATCACAATCATGGTAAATTCTGGGAATGTCATGGTCAAGAGGAATGATATGGAGTCGTCGATTTTTGAATCCGGGTTTGAACTCTGCGGGTATAGCAGATAGAGAAATACATGGTGTAAATCAGAGTCAGGTTTACGAGATACCTTGTGGTCTTGTGGGTCTTTTCTGATTTTGTGTTGGAATCATTTTCTCGATGAATGTAGTTGGGACATGACGGCGACGGGGCATCTCCAGGCGATCAGGCGTCGTGGTCAGGTATATAAGATACTTCGGTACCCAGGTAAAGCGGGGTATGCTTTCGGAACTCGAATACTTGGATTCCTCACTTTTCCTTGCTAAATCTGACTTGAGCGTCGGATAGGACTCCATTGGAACTCCTTCTGGCGCATCCCCTTTACGCTCGTGATAACTTCGCAGGTGTTGACATCTTCTTCCCGTCGTCGTCATCGTGGGCTGCACTTTGGTGATTCGTCATCCCCGTCGTTCACTTCCAGAACAAGTCTGCGGGAATCATCTAAGCACCAGAAGGAACACTGCGATGATAGAACCAGAAAGACAACCCATCATTCTGACACGAGAGGAGTTGGACTGCTTAGTCGCCAACGTTGTCAGAGGAGCGCTGGAGCAACACCAGATTGAACAAGCCACATCTCAACGAGTGGCTCCGATGCATGCCGAGATCCCAAGGGTGTCCGACTCACACAATCAAAATTGAAGATTCGTCTCGCCGCCAGGAGGGCCGGCAATGATAGCCCCGGGGCACATGCGAGATTCTATAGGAGAAATAGAGAGGACACATTTCGCCGCCTCCAGCATTCTACGACATGAGGATGGGCAAGGAAAGATCGAGGTCGCCAAGATTCTTCTGAAATCTCCGTCTACGCCTTTTGCTCCAGACATCATAATGGATTTCATGCCCAAGCAGTTTCGTGGTCCAAGAATTGCTGATTATGATGGAAAAATGGATCCAGAAGACCACATCTGTAAGTTCGAAAATGCTACCCTGTTACATCAATACACAGATAGTGTGAAGTGTTGGGTGTTCCTGAACACACTATCAGGGGTCACCCAGAGATGGTTTCAGAGGTTGTCTCAAAATTTGATAAACTCCTTTATGGAGTTTAAAATCGTCTTCCTACATCACTTAGCTAGCAGCCATCGATACCAGAAGACAACTTTTAACCTGTTCGCCTTGAAGCAGAAGAGCAAAGAACCGCTGAAGAACTATATCCAACGATTCAATCGGGTGGCACAGGACATGTCGACGACCACCTCAGAGATTCTCATCAGCGCTTTCACGCAAGGACTCTATGAAGAAAACTTCTTTCGGTCGCTGATGAAGAAACCACCGATCAACTTTGATGTTTTATTAGGGTGGACGGGCAAGCATGTCAATGTGGAGGAGGTGCAATACACCCGTTGAAAAGATTCGGCAGGAGTCCATATCCAAATCTCGGTATGATCCGAGAGGAGAAAACCACCCGCTCCTACTCGAGCAAAGGACCCTCGCTTCGGGAAAGATTACTAGACCGGCTAAAAGAAGTTGGTGGAGAGGGTAGACACATAAGGACCTGAACCACCGAAGAAATACTGCAACTTCCATGACAGCATAACCCACTCTACGGAAGAGTATTACACCTTGAAGAAGAGTAGATCCAAGGATGCGGACGCTAAATGACGCAAAAAGTGGAGCACGACGTGGTATTGACAAAGGTCTTCTTGGCGTAGCCCTTCCCCTCATCGACGACAACTGGGGGAGAACAGATCCAGGCGTCGGTCCTAGTTGCCCTCAAGAGGAAGAAACCGGGAGATAGTGCCCCACCAATCTATCTCCCCGGAAAGTGATCTTAAGAAAGGCAAGCCTCCGGCTCACGGAGCTCTATCGGGCCATGTGGGAGTAATTTCATGAGGTCCGACCGGAATAGATTCCCATCAGGCAAGGAAGGCCTATACATCGAGCAAGGAAGACCCACACCTGCAGGGTGGAAAATTACGTCATCGGAACTGATAGGGAGAAGTGTCAGGGCCCTATTATCTCCTTCGGCTCTGACGAATTGGAGGATGTTGAAACCCCTCACAAAGATGCACTGGTAATTCTCGCTCGTATAGTCAATTATGAGGTTAAACGCATCTTCGTGGATACAGGTAGCTTCGTTAACATCTTGTATAAGGCGGCGTTGGACCAGATGCAAGTCGACAAAGATGAATTACGCCCTATCTCCACTCCACTCTTTGGCTTCATCGGATACCGAGTATAGCCGATGGGACATATCTCGTTGTCCCTATCGCTGGGGGATGACACACTATAGAGGATAAGGAGAATTCCTTTCATGATTGTAGATGCCCCATCGTCATACAATGCTATTTTAGGGAGTCCATCGCTTAGCTTGTTCCAGGCAGTGGTCTCAGTCTATCACCAGAAGTTCAAATTTCTGGTGGGAGAACAGGTGGCTGATGTTAAAGGAGACCAACTATCTTCCCGACGATGCTGCAGTGGGGAAGTTTGGACAGAAGCTCGCAAGAACCCGAGGACCCATGAAGCTATGCAAATCGACCTGGCCAATCCCTGAGCAAAGGAAGGAGCCAAAGAGGAATGCAGGGAGGTCGAGAGCGAGGAAGTACATATTCATCTTCAACAGGCTGGAGGAATCACTAGAATTGCTGCCGATCTTGTGCCAAAAATTAGAAGTCGGTTGATCAGCTGCTTGGTGGATCATCAGGATGTTCGCGTGGGCTACTGAAGAAATCAAGGGAGTCCCTCCCACCTAGGCCACACATCGATTGCATATCACTCCATTAGCCTGACCGGTAAAACACCAGCGAAGACACTTTGCTCTAAAGTAAGACAGGATAATCAGGTAAGAAGTCGCAAAGTTGTTGAAGGCCGGGCATATCAGGGAAGTTTAATTCCCGACCTGGCTGATGAATGCTTTATTACTCCCTAAGCCCAGGGGTAAATGACGGGTTTGTATTAACTTCCGTGATTTAAATAAAGTCTGCCCTAAAGACTATTACCCTTCGCCTCGCATTGATCAGCTGGTAGATTCGACTTTCGACTGTAAATTTATTTCGATGTTAAATGCATATCAGGGATACCACCAGGTTCCCCTTGCCCAAGAGGATCAAGAGAAGGTCAACTTCGTAATGGCGGATGGCACGTACTATTACAATGTTATGTCATTCGGGTTGCGTAATGCAGGGGCAACCTATGAGCGGATGATGGATAAGGTGTTCTGCCACCAGATCGGAAGGAATATTGAAGTATATGTGAATGACATTTTGGTCAAGACAGAGAAGAGGAAGGACATGATTACCGATTTGGAGGAGACATTCACTACCTTAAGGACCAATGAACCGAAACTAAATCCCGCTAAATATGTGTTTAGGGTGAAAAGTGGGTGGTTCCTCGGGTACATGATAATGGAGAGAGGAATTGAGGCTAATACTGAGAAAGTGCAATCTATCCTCAACATGTCATCTCCTCATAATTTCAAAGACGTACAACGGCTTAATGGCAAAATTACAGCCTTATCCCGATTCATATCCAGATCTGGCGACAGAACTTTGCCTTTCTTCAAAATTCTAAGGAAAGCAGTCAAATTCGAATGGGAAGATCAATGCGAGAAGGCTTTTACAGATTCAAAAGCATACCTCTTTGAACTCCCCATCCTATACAAGCCGCTGGGAGGAGAGACGCTATTTGTCTACTTGTCTGCAGCTGAACAAGTTATAGGTTCTGTGCTTATTCTCGAAGAAGATAATACTTAGTATCTCATCTATTTCTTTGGGCATCTCCTGAAAGAGGCAGATACTTGATATACTACCCTAGAGAAATTGGCATATACCTTAGTATTGATGGCATGAAGGATGAGACCATATTTTTTTGCTCATCCCATCATGGTTCTTACTAACAGTCCACTCGGGCGCATCCTCACAAATCTGGAGGTCTCAGGATGATTAATCAAGTGGACGGCAGAGTTGAGTGAGTATGGAATTGAGTACCATCCCCGAACAGCTATAAAAGCTCAAGTTCTAGCCGACATTATGCTTGAAGCTACTCTAGGACCTAAAGTTGGTGAAGTATGGAAAATTTATATTGATGGATCATCCAACAGCAAGTATAGTGGGATTAGGGTTCTGATGATTTCTCCTAGGGAAGACGTACTACAACTATCCATCTGACTCAACTTCCAAGCCACCAATAATGAAGCTGAATATGAGGCAATACTAGCTGGGCTTCAAGCTGCCAAGCAAGTGGGGGCTACTCAAGTTATGTTGCATTCAAACTCTCAGCTTGTGACTTAATAGTTAAAGGAAGAGTTCGTAGTTAATAATGAGCGCCTGCAAAGGTATATGACTATATATGAGCAACTGAAATCTTCTTTTACTGAAGTTGTTTTGCAGAAGATATCTTAAGAGGATAATGTCAAGGTAGACGAGCTAGCCAAATTTGCAAGCTCCTTTGCACCTAATGTCAAGGTAGACGAGCTAGCCAAACTTCGTTAGTTTCAATGGTGGGTCATCACGATCATGATCATAATAGGCAGGTACCTAATGAGAAATCCCTGCATCTTGATCGTAACATGAGGATATATTGAGAATTTATAGTGGTAAATCGCAAAATTAACCTAATATTTAACATATCACAATCATGGTAAATTCTTAATTCAACTTTCGAATTAATCTTGATTCTGAATTCAACTTTCGAAAATCCATATCACTTTCGAAAATTAATCTTGATTCTGAATTCAACTTTTGAAAATCCATATCACAATCATGGTAAATTCTGGGAATGTCATGGTCAAGAGGAATGATATGGAGTCGTCAATTTTTGAGTCAGGGTTCGAACTCTACGGGTATAGCGGATAGAGAAATACATGGCGTAAATCATAGCCAGGTTTCCGAGATACCTTGTGGTCTTGTGGGTGTTTTCGGATTTTGTGTCGGAGTAGTTTTCTCGATGGACATGGTTGGGACATGACGGCGACGGGACATCTCTAGGCGATCAAAAAGAAATGGTAAGACATGTTAGTGGTTGTGAGAATAATGGTATTGATGTTGCGTCATATCCATACAGGTATGCCCCGTCATATCGAGCTAACTCCGCCCCGACCACGTGGTAGCCTACGACGACCACCATGTAGGACGACTCAGGAGCATATGGGAGCTGCGACTGTCGGAGCAGAGGCGGAGTCTCCAGAGAGATAACCTGAGGTTGAGGTCGGACGTCGAGGACAGACATCTCCAAGCCAGAGACTTCCATCCCCGAGGGTCCCTCCGTCGTTTTTGACAGCATTTCTGGTTGCACCCCCGGTAGTGCTAACCATAGCGCCTTCGATGGTACCTGTTAGATCGATGACGGTTGCTAGAGGGGGGGCTGAATAACAATTTTTGAATCTTTTTCTTCCTACGTTGTTGGTTGCGTAAGCGGAAATACAAAAGAATAAAATTAACAACAAGAAGGCAATGCTAACAATACTGATTTACTTGGTATCCACCCCTAAGGGTGACTAATCCAAGAATCCTTCGGTGGATCACTGATAAGTACCATTTTTATTGATTATTTTAATTGCTAAAATCCATGTTTGACCTATGTTTTTATTGCTTAATTGTGAAATTGCCCTAGGTTTTAGAACTTACTCTTATTTTGGACTTAATTACAAATTTACACATATTTGGATTATTTGGCCACTAAATTCTTGATCTATTTTTGTAGGCATGAAAGGTTCATGGATCTAGGGCATATTGGGCCGAACTTGAGTCGGAAGTGACCCGGATCGAGTTATCAAGATTAGGATTAAATCTGGGCCGTCCGATTCAAAAGCGGCTAGATCTGAGCCATCCGGGGCCATTTGAAGCAATCCGAGCTAGGGTTATGGTTGATCAAGCACTCTGATCAAGATCTGAAGGTTTCATCCAAATCAGAGCTCATTCAACCGTTGGATCAAGCTCGGAGGGCTCTAGATCGTCCATTCACAGATTAGGTTGATCTGGACCATCCGTTGCAAATCTGGAGGATCCAAGCTACCACAAGGCAGATCCTGACCCTTGATCAACATCCTCAAAGTTTGGCTCAAATCAGAGCAAGATCAGCCGTTGGATTCATCCAATTCAATCTGGACCGTCCAATGCTAAATACTTAAGAAAATTTTCCCAGCCTTCAGCCGTTGTCGCGTCTTCGCTGCAACAGTAGTTCTTCTTCGTTTCTTAGTTTTTACTTCAATTTTTCTCCAATTCGAGGCGCGACCACCTCAACTTCTACCCTAGAACAAGTTTTGGATCATCGGATGAAGCTTCCTTGGAGAATTCAGCTCAGTTTCGCACCGGACAAGGTTGTTTGAGGGTTTCGACAGCTTTGTGGTCCGATCACTCGAATCTCACTCACAAGCCATCTCCGATCATCTGAGCCATCTGTAGGGGTTCTCAGGTGAGCTTAGAGCATCTCCAAATCACCTCGCAATCCATTAAACCAAGATCGAGGAGTTCGGATTGGATTTTCCCAGTTTAGTGCAGAGTGAGCTGAAATCGATCAATTGAAGCTGTTTCCACTGATTTGCGGAGCCGAAGGGGTTCTTGGCTTGCCCTTGCGTGATGAACAAGGAATTCTTGAGCTCGGGAAGGGTTGAGGATAGTTTATTTAGCTAATCTCAGTTGTTTGTAGCTGTAATTTCTATTACTGCAGTGTTTCGTTTCTGAATTTCGTATCAACAACTTAGTTTCTATTTCTGAATTGTTTCAGCTCTAATTAGTGTTTCAATGCTTCAAGTAGATAGTTAGATTGCTTGTTCAGTGATCAATTGAATTTAATTTAGTTTATTTTCTGTTTATTCCCTGCGTATCAATTAGTCTTTTTGTTTACAGCTTGCTTACCAGTCCTATAGTTGCGTATCAGCCCTTTCTATTGAGTTCTTGCATTTTGGTTCCAAACTTGCTTTAGTTTTACTTTATGAGTTTACCTTGCAGTTTGTCCTAGCTGAATAGCACTTGATTTTAACTTTGCGCATTAGTTTTTGAGTATCGACTTCAATTCTGTAATCTGAATTCGATTTCTGCAAACCCATATCATTTCAGAAATTTCAGCTCATTTGCTTTTGAGTTTCGAGTCTATGAAATGGAAATTCCACTTAAGCCTGGCTGATCATCAAAATAGTAAATCCATTTCAGTTATTTGCTTGTTTTGTGTCCAAGTTAACTGCTGCAATTTTGCAATTGGATCAATTCTGCCAAATTCTGCTCATTTCTGCAACTCTCTGCTGCTTTTCTGACTTGTTCTTCTGTCAGCTGTGTCTGAAATTGCTAGCTTCATCTCTGTAATGTAGCTAGCATCGAGTTCTTACAGTCTTTGCACAGCATTTTACTTAAGCCTCATATTCCTAGCTGAATTGAACAAGTTATCACTGAATTGGCAAATTATCATCCCTGCCTTCATTCATTTCTGCACATTGTGTTTAGTTTCTGAATTATGTCTCACCAGAGTTTGTTTCTATATGTATTGGTTGATGAATCCTGCACCCGAGTTGTTAATCTCAATTCCAATTGCTTCACATCAGCTGCGGGTCTGATTATGTATCGCATTTTGTAGCTGCATCTTTGCTCCATGAATCTGATTTCATTCACTTTATTTCTGCAATATGTTTGTTTTGATTGATCAGACCTCAGATTTTGAATTTCTTCATTCATTTCCGAAATTCTCTTCATAAGCAGCTGTGTTTTTCCAAAACTAAATTGATTAGTCCAACTCTTGCACTTAGTATCAGATTTTAGCATTGGCACATATGTTTGAATAATTGAGTATCAAGTTTGTTTCAAAGCCTCACTTTGTATCAAGTCTTATTCCTGAAATTAGGCTCATAATCTTGCATTAGTCTCAACTAAAGATTGCAGCCCTGTTTAGATGCATTTGCTTAGCAATTGTTTTGCCTTTGAAATCAGAATCAGTTTCCCAAATTGATTAAGTGCATTAGTTGATTCGGTTTCCATTGGTTGAGTTATTACTTGCCATCACATTGTTTGGTTCATTAGTTTGGTTTCCTCCATTTTGATTGCCATTTCATTTCTGAATTGAAAATAACAACCATATTTTATTTGAGACCCAAAAACATAAACGACACATAAATACAAGCTCGAATCACACAACGTCAACTAGTCCCGAGGAAAAATACGACCTGTGGCCCCTTTACTACGTTTTCATATTTTGATTGCAAAAAGGGTTTTCAGCATTTATAAATATTCTAAATTCTGATGGTCCCACACATTTCGTGACAACTTTAACTTAGCTAAATCGGGTCCATCAATCACTCTCCGGATAACCTCCGGCTAGCCCTTATCGCTCCTTGTGGGTGGAGAAAACTCGCCACAACACCTCGATAATACTTGAGCACTTAGACTACTATTTGGCTCTTACCCAAAGCTAATTCGTCAAACCTTTTGGCCAACACGAAGTCCTCTTAAATAGAACTAAGGCTGAAACCCCTCGCTACCAGTCGACTACTCCCAGGGCAGTCGACTGGTCCCACTGAAAATCGACCGTTGCAACCCCAATGTTCGAATTTTCAGCCAACTCACCAGCCGCTACCAGTCGACTGCTCCCAAGGCAGTCGACTGATCCAGAGCTGACTATCTTCTGTGAGTTTTATCAGTCGACTGCTCCTAGGGAAGTCAACTGGTCCACTCACACACCTAAGGTTTCCCTTCCGAGTACACTTCTCTCAGCACTCGAACCCTAGGATTTCCCGAGTACAATCACTCAGCACTCGTACCCTCACGACTCAGCTGACTCCTCACCAGCAGCCTCGACTATTGCCTTCGCGCCCTCTTCATCTTCGGCTCCCGTCACTCGGATGCACGCAAGCCTCCATCTTGCCTCCATGCCATCCTTCACACATGCCTCAAAGTCCGCCCTTCTGCTCATCGTCCCTACTATCCCAAGGTCCCTCAGGTGTGCACACAAGCCTCCAGCTTGTCTCCATGCCACCCTTCACTGTACCGAAGCCGTCCAGCTGAATCAATATGTGTAACCTGTACATCCTGCACACCCACATACACATATTAGAACACAAGGGTAAACCTAACTTAAATCCTTTTCCCAAATATCAAAACTCATGGTCACTCCGGATCATAGATTGCCTCAACAATCTCCCCCTTTTTGATGTTTGGCAATACGTTTAAGTTAGGGAAAACAAATAGTAGTAAGTAGCAAGAACAATGCTAAATAAACATTTGGACTTACGTTGCCAAGACTTCATCTTGGATTTACACTGCCAATGCATATGCAATGGATACATGGATCCTATCCCAAGGCATCCCACACTTAACCCTCCAAGTTAAGACTTTTTTTTTTACCAAAACGGGCTTTTTAAAGCTTCTCCCAAGCTTCCCCTACATTGGACTTACAAAGACTTTTTAAGAACCTCTACCAGGTCTCCCTTATGCCAAAAATGGAGCAACCATGCTCCCCCTAGATCTAGGGTTTCTTGAAAAGGTGTGTTTGGTTTCCCACTTAAACCCAACACTTCTCCCCCTTTGCCTAACATCAAAAAGACTCCAATAATATCCCAATTATTGGATCTTTTAATCCCCAATGATCCTAAACAATGTGTACTATCCCCTCATACACTTATTTTTACATCATTTGAACACATCAGCTACTGGATACCCAATCCAGCCCTGACCAGTCGACTGCCTCCCAAGGCAGTGACTGATATTCTGAAAATTAGCTTTTCTGGTCAAATTCAGAAATGTGTCAGAAATTCCGCAAATCTTCAAAAATTTCCAAATTTTGTGGAGAACTTTATGGTACCCATACATACTTGGGAAAAATACATTCAATAATGTATCTATCACCATTCCCAAGTTTGTCATAAAACTCAAAAATTTCTATGAAAATTAAGGTAACCAAGAGGCAACCTCCCCCTTAACCTATGCCTTCTCCCAATTTTCAATTTACCTAGGTGAAGTTCTACCCAACTTAACACCATAACACCAAGTTATGTTTTTCTCTCTCTGGTTTGGGCGATTCAATGGCGAATTGGGAAAAATGGGCGGTTGCGCACCTTTCTTCTTCGGCGATGGCTGCCGGCGTCAACAAGACGCCGGTGCCGGACTTATCGCAATTCCCTCCTCTTCCTAATACTTCACAGAAATCTCCGGAGGGTGTGCCGATCTCCCAAGGGGCTGTGGCTGAGAGATCATCAACGTATGCGGCGATATTGAGACCGACCTCTCCGAGGGTGTTGAAGAAAGCTTTCGGTGTTGGAGAAGATTTTAAGGAGGTGATGGTTTATAATAGTAGACCTGGCATCTTCTACACAGAGGAGGAGGTAACCTCCATGGCTGATCCATATCACTTCTCGTTGATTGGAAAATTCTCTGGAAAATGCCCTAGCTTTTCGGTCACGACACAAGCATTCAAGAACCTGGAGTTGTCCAGTATCAACATCATTCATTTTTTGAGATCGGGACACCTTTTTCTGCATCTCACTTCTAATGAAGATATGGCAAGAATCTGGTCTCGGGGAATTTGGTATATCGCTGGTGTCCCTTTACGCATTTTCAAATGGTCTCCTCACTTCTCCTATGAAGTTGAATCTTCCATAGTCCCGGTTTGGATTCAATTCCCAGATTTCCTGATACACATGTTTAATAAGAACTGCTTGTTCTCAACTGCTCGGATAGTTGGAAAGCCAATAAAAATTGATGAAGCCACTGCGGACGGTTCAAGACTATACATGGCGAGAGTGTGTGTTGAAATTGATCTGACAAAGCCGAGGGTGGAAGAATTCTGAGCGAAGAGAAGAGGCTCCAAAAGGTTATCTTTGAGAAACATCCAAAGTACTGTGAGCAATGTTATCATCTGGGACACTCTATTGAGGAATGTTATTTTAAAGGAATTCAGCAGAAATTTGAAAGGAAGAACAATAGATCTGATAACAAGACTAATGAAGAGGAATTGCGAGAAGGATTACCACAAGGATATGCAAACAATTCTGGTATGGTGGAAGGAGACCTCTTAAATGAGAAGAAGTTCGGATAGTCATATGGAATAGAAAAATAGGATTGGGTGCAGAAGAAGAAAGTTGACAGTCATCAATTTGGTGGTCGCAGAGTTAATTTTGAATCTGAGAACTTATTTTAGAATTTGGAAGCTTTGGAGGACTTAGAGCAAAAGGATTTGAATGAAGAGGGGATCAGGGATGTAGTTGATCATGACAGAGGGAAGGAGCTCAGTAAGGAATTCAGGGATGAGCAGCTTTCTCTGGGATCTATGTTATCTCAAGAAAGAATAGAAAAGGGGCAGAAGGATGGAATGCAGAATGTTCATAATGTTGGGACCGGGTGCATGTTGACATGGATGCGGGTTCGTAATTTTAAAATTAATTACGTGCAGCGGAAGGTTTAGCATAAATAATTTCTCAAATTATTTAACCACACATCTAAGCATGCAACCTTATCTTGTGTAAGCATGATCATATATTTAAAATTTTGCAGAAACGTAAACTAATTTACTTATTACCTCGCATAACTCGAAGGAAGGGACGAGATCCAACCGTAAGCGTCCCTTGGAAGCTCCGCCTCTATTCGCGTCCACGCCGAGTTTTCTTCGGGATGACTTCGCAAAGCCACGAGTCTCGTGTCGACAAGAACTACTAGATCCTCCAAAGACACGACAAGAATACCAAGAGAGAAGTCGGAAGACTAACCACCAAGCGAAGAACGGAATCAAGATTCCGGAAAGAAGGAAGGAGTTGCGCCCACTTCTTCTCCTTGCGGTAGCTGCTTGGTGGCCGAAGGTGGCTGATCACCGGAGCTTGGACGCCGGAGAAGGAGGCCGGTGGTGGTAATGGCTCATGGCAGCAGGGTCCCTTCTTTTGGCCGGTGGCACAAGAGAAGGGAGAGGGAGAGAAGGAGAGGGAGAGAGCTTATTGCTTAATCTCTTGGATTAATTTCCAAGCCTTGCCTTGGTTCCTTTATATAGTGGCCTCTCAACCGCCAAGTCTCCTTTTTCTTATGGAATAGATTTTCATAAGAAATTTATCATATAAATTTTCTATGACTTATTCCATCATGTCAAGTCTTGATTTTATATCATGGTTAAAATCATATTTTAATTTATGATAAAAATCAACCAAGTCTCCTTTTTCTTATGGAATAAATTTTCATAAGAAATTTATCATATAAATTTATTTATATAAATTTCTTTATCATGGTAAATCAATCCATGATTGATTTTATAAAATAAAATAAACCAATCCATGGTTCATTTTAATTTCCATGAAAAATAAATTTCTTTATATAAATTTCTTTATCATGGTAAATCAATCCATGATTGATTTTATAAAATAAAATAAACCAATCCATGGTTCATTTTAATTTCCATGAAAAATAAACCAAACCTTGGTTTATATAAAAAAATTTATATCATCCATAATTTTATAAAACAAACCACACTTGATTTATTTTATAAATTGAACCAAACAATTTGGTTCCCTCCCTTTGTTGTGGCATGCCAAGCAAAGAGGGTGGGGACCCTCTTTGGCTGGCCTATCCAAGCCACGCCCCAATGAATTAAACTCATTTAATTCATCTATTAAGTCTTCAAAAGACTTAGTCTTTTTACGCTTCCGATGCGTCTCTGAAAAATTCAGATTTGACTTATCGTTTGGCTCAACCAAACTTAATATCTCTTGATTGGAAAATCAAATTTTCAACTCGTTTTAAATCCCTCGGATTACTCGTAGTGCGTGTGACTAAATAGGCTTTCGATTTATGTTGGCCGTCTATAATAAATCAATTATAGAACGATCATGAGTGGCACCTAGTAGTACATCATGATCCCCAATTAATTGAAAGATCAACGGTTTACCTCAGAAATAATTCTGAAATCCTTCAGCTGCTATAATGAATCGTGCCCCATTCCCTTCACCATCTTATACCCACTTGGTTCAGGACATAGTCTATGTGTGTCAGTCCCCACTAGGTTGACTACGTCACACCTAGCCCAAGTAATATTTTCTCGTCCTACGGATTCTAATTACTCTCATGTATCTAAGAGATTCATACTCTGAACATGTCATGCTCTGGCCAGAGGTTTCGAGTAACAATCCGACGATAGGCCTTGGGTATACATCTCCTCGCAAGGAGTGGTAAATCCTTTGTAGGCTGTTCAAATATCTTCGGGCACTTCGGCTTATACCCAATCATCCTGGGTCCACACCTCCTTGGAGATATTTGCTTAAGATGTCAAAGTATAAGTCTCCATGACCAAGATGACTTGAACACCGCAAGTCAAAGGAATATCGCACTTAAGCTGCAGTAAGAACTTCATTGACATATCTATATGTAGACTACTATATGAAGTTTTACAGCCAGTCACTCCAATGAACTAGTTCCCTTAACTAGCATTCATGTTTATCTCCGGACATCCCAATGTCACCAGCCAGTGAGAATCAGCTGATTAGAGAATAACCCATGCTAGTCTCAACAGAATTGATAGTGTCCGTATTTATCAATTCATCGACTAGGGACAATTTCAATACTTCACAATTGCACATGTAGAGATAATCACTAGTTGTGAATTCATCACAAATTCTCTCATACTGTGAATTGTATTGCGGACATTCAGTAAATGAGTTTAAGATCTCAATCAAATACATAAACATGTATACTCAAATAGTGAATATTCATTTATTAAAATAAATGATTACAATCATAAGGCGATTGCCTTAGGACACTTTTCTCATATCACTAACACATAGTGGGAATTATCAAAGGCTGGAAAGCAATGAAGATAAAGGGGAAGCTGCGGTTTCATTATGGGCAGAAAGGTTCTGAGAGAAAATGAAGCAAGTATGCAGGAAAAATCAGGGATGGTGGTTGAAGTCTCAAATATTCCAGAAATCAATAGTATCTCAAATGGGTTGTTAAGGGCATCAAAAGTGCAGCAAAATAGAATAGCAGAATCAGTTCCTACACTTGCTAACAAAAAGGAATCTATATGCGTGGATGTTACTAAAGATTTTGTGGAGGATTTTGACACTAATGAGGATGAAGGGAGGCAATTAAAAAGGTCTTCTTCCATCTCCATGCCAATTAAAGATAGTAATAAAATTCCTCCTTCTGGAGTATCTCGGCGCATCATTAGAAGTCAATCCCAAGCTCAAGTGGCCTCTTATCCAACATAGTCTTGATGCCGGGCATGATATGGAATATTAGGGGAGTTGGTAACCCCTCTTCTCTTAGAAGATTACATTTCTTGAAGAATAAATACCATTTAAATTTTTTAGGCATTCTAGAACCTTTTATTAATTTGGATGCTTCTTTTATTACAAAAAGATTGGGTCTATCTTCAGCTATTTCTAATTGCTCTGGAAAAATTTGGTTTATACATGATACTAATATTGAATGCAATGTCTTGGCAGATCATGAACAATTTTTACATCTTAGCTTGAAATCTGCTATTTTGCCAATAGACATGTTGGTTACAATAGTATATGCTAAATGTTCACGTTCTGATAGATATGAGATCTGGGAACAGGTGATGAGTATTAAGCCAGAGTTGGAGAAATTTTGGATGGTAGGTGGCGATTTTAATGTTATTGCTAATGCCTCTGAGCAATCTGCTGGAACTGTGACTAGGCCAGGAGCAATAGAGGATTTTAATAATTTCATGATGGCTATGGGTTTGATGGATGCAGGTTATGTGGGAGATTGTTTTACTTGGACAAATAACAGAATTTGGAAGCGGCTGGTTAGAATTTTAATCTCTTCTTCTTGGCAAGGTCATGGGTTTTCAATTCGAGTAGAACACTTAAGTCATGCCGCCTCAGATCACTGTCCTCTATTGATTTCTTTTCCAAAATTTGAGCAGGCAGTGGCTTCATTTAGATTCCAAAAGATGTGGTTACGACATCATGGTTTCATGCAAACGGTAAGATTAAATTGGAACTTGCCTTGTTCTCTTTATGGTCTACTTAAATTGCAGTGTAAGTTAAAAAGATTAAAAGAGCATTTAAAATGGTGGAACAAGGAGGTATTTGGGAATATCCATGATAATATTTAAAGTGCCGAAGATCAGTTTGCTATTGTGGAGAAACAGTTTGATACAGAGCCTACAGAAGAGAACTTGGCTAAAAGAAACAAAAATCAAGCTCATCTCTTTAAGACTCTTCAAATGGAAGAGGTTTTTTTGGAGGCAACAGGCAGCAGTTAAATGGATGGCTGAGGGGGAGAAAAATACAAGATTTTTCCATGACAGAGTTCAAATAAGAAGGGCCACTAATAGAATTTTTAGAGTTTGGGATAAAGGGGAATGCTTAGAAGAACCAGATCTAATCAGAGCCTCGGGTGTTAAGTATTTTGAACAGTTATTAATAGGAGAGAATTTTAATTGTATGTCAGCGAATCTGAGGTATATACCGAAGCTTATAACTGAGGACGATAATGAAGCATTAACTATCATTCCATCTTTGGAAGATATAAAGGATGCAATTTGGGAAATGGATTAAGACAGTGCAGCAGGCCCAGACGGTTTCTTTGCAGCTTTCTATGTTTCTTGTAGGGATATAGTTAAAGAAGATGTTCACCAGGCAGTGTTAGATTTCTTAAAGGGTGGATATCTTCCAAAAGGTATGTCTGCTACGACGATTATTTTAATACCAAAGATAGCAAATGCTAAAAAATGGCAGGATTTTAGACCCATCAGTTTATGTAATGTCTCCTACAAGATAGTGTCAAAGTTGTTGGCAAACTGTTTGGTAAAGATTCTAAGCAAAATAATCTCTCCGGCGCAAAGTGGGTTTGTAGAAGGCAGACTAATTTCTGATAATATTCTTTTAGCTCAAGAATTATCTCATAAGTTGAATTTTCATGTTAGAGGGAATTTGATGATGAAGCTTGATATGGCTAAGGCTTTTGACAGGGTACAGTGGAGTTTATTATTCAGGATCATGGCAGCATTTGGTTTCAAAAGTTCTTTTATAGATATGATTAGGAGATGTATAAGCTTTTGTCACTTTTCGCTTCGTATCAATGGGCATCTCGACGGGGTTTTTCAAGCATCAAGAGGACTAAGACAAGGAGATCCTATATCTCCTTTTTTTTTTTATTTATTATTGCTTCAGATTTTTTTTCAAGGGGTTTGGAGGCACTATTTTCTAATAACCCGAAGTTATTTTTTTCTACAGGATGTGATATGAGAGTGTCTCATCTTGCTTATGCGGATGATGTTATGGATTTTTTTAAATGGATCTATAGATGGCGGGAAGAAGCTAAAGGCCTACCTTGATGAGTATGAGAAGCAGTCAGGTCAATTTGTTAATGTTGGAAAAAGTTTAGTTTATCTTGCAAGAAGCATATCGGATGCCCGTAGAGGATCTATTCTTGCTGTTACAGGATTCTCAGAAGGTAAATGGCCTATGCACTATTTAGGCATTCCAATTTTTAATGGACACAAAAAGACAGTGTACTTCCAATCCTTGCTAGATAGGATAAGGCAAACACTTCTAGGCTGGAATATATCGTGCCTTTCATATGGTGGCAGATTATTGCTAATTCAAAGTGTGTTATCTTCAATGCCTTTATACATATTGCAAGTGCTTCTTCCTCCCATATCAATCTTGCACAAGTTGGAGATGATATTTGCCAGTTTCTTTTGGGGTTCCACGAATAGCAGGAGGAAACCTCACTAGGTGGCTTGGGCAGAGATTAGTAAGCAGAAACTGGAAGGTGGGTTAGGTGTGAGAAAATTAGCTGACTTTGGCATGGCTATGACGGTAAAATTATGGTATAGATTCAGAGAGCAATCTACTCCTTGGGCAATTTTTCTTACAAAAATGTATTGTGGCTCTACTCATCCTATTGTAGTCACATTGAAAAGTAAAGCTTTACCGGTTTGGCGCAGGTTAATAAAAATTAGAAGCTTGGCAGAACAAAATATAGGATGGATTCTTGGTGATGGAAAGCTCAATTTTTGGTATGATTCTTGGCTGGATAGTGGCCCTCTCTTTCGGTCATGAGTCCCGGATGTGGATTTTGATTTAATGGTTGCGGATTTAATGAATGGTCCTTATTGGAAGATGGATAGAATTAAGAGGTTGACTTCACATAATTTGGCTAATGAAGTTATGGAAATTACTGTAAACTTGGAAGAGCCGGATCATATCATATGGAAGCCCTCAATGGATGGTAAATTCTCGCTAAAATCTACATGGAATAGTGTTAGGCAAATACAACAAGTGGA
The DNA here is from genome assembly GCA_024364735.1 of Boesenbergia rotunda. Taxonomy (NCBI): domain Eukaryota; kingdom Viridiplantae; phylum Streptophyta; class Magnoliopsida; order Zingiberales; family Zingiberaceae; genus Boesenbergia; species Boesenbergia rotunda. Next base: position 72,692 of record JAGFNQ010005646.1, read on the forward strand.
TCCTATAAATTTTGCAATCTGGAATGGTTTTCTAAGTCCAAGCATTGCTATCTTTGCTTGGAGGTTTCAAAAGAAAAGATTACCAGTGGATTATATGTTGGTGCAGACAGCACTCAAGTCGAACCTGGGTTTTTCGATAATGGCAAAGGATTCAAAAGTTAAGATGTTATGTTTATCTAACATGCTACTTGAGTGTGCAGATTGAAGTCCTAGCGAAGGACTGCTAGGCACCTAGCGAAGGGAAGCTAGGCATCGGAACCCTAAGACCCAGCGAAGGACTGCTGGGCACCTAGCGAAGGGCTGCTAGGAGTCGAAGACCTAGCGAAGGACTGCTAGGCACCAGGCGAAGGACTTCTTGGAGCTGAAGCCCTAGCGAAGGACAACTAGGCACCAGGCGAAGGACTGCTTGGAAACGAATACCTGGCGAAGGACTGCTGGGCAAAAGTCCAACCGGAGGAGCCGGTTGGCAACAGATAAATTCTCCTGAGAGGAGTAGGTGAGGACGTGTTCCCCGTTGAGGGAAGAGTAGGCGTCGGTTCGACCTAGGGCTCCATTTTGGAGACCCAAGTCAGAACCAAGACAACTAAGGCTGTATGACCTTAACAATTTATTGCTTTGTGTTGTTTTGGACTAACCCTGGATGCAGGACCGAAGGAACGGGTTTCTGTAGCTCAGAACACCCCAAAGGAGAGGGGCATCAGCTGGGCAGGGCACCCCGGAGGTCCCGGGCGCCCCCAAGGTCAAGGCAAAATGAGTTAACCAAGAAAACGCTTCGGAAGCTCGCTGGGGCGCCCCCGTGCTCCCGGGCACCCCAGATACCTTGGGCGCCCCGGGCTCAAGCTAACGAAGCGGATAAAACTTATTCAGTCAAGAAGCCAGCTGAACGAGTCAACCAGGGCGCCCCCAGCTTCCCGGGTGCCCCCGTCAAAGCCTCAGCCCGATCATGGCGGGATAAAGGCTGACCGAGAGGCTTGCGGATTAAAGGACACATGGAGGGCACCCCCAACGTCCCGGGCGCCCCCAGACCTACTATAAAAGGGGCTCGACCCCCTGAGGCTTCAGAACAACTGCTTCCAACGCCAATACGCTCTTCTACGCAAGCGCTCTGCTTCGGAAACCTCCCAACTCGAGATACAAGCGCCGACGACGTCCCTCCGCTCCGAGATACATTCCACACCGGATGTCGGTAACGAAGAGCTGTTCTTTTAAGTTTACTGTACTAAAATTGTAATATCTGTCTGTAAACGTTTTGCGCACTTATAGAATTGCCCGAAGTAAACGGTCAACGACCGTGGGCCTTGGAGTAGGAGCCGACCGCGACTCTGAACCAAGTAAATCGTGGTGTTTGCGTTTGGTTTTATTGTTAATTTTTCGCTGTGCATACTCTCTCTAAATCCGAAACGTTTACGATATTCACCCCCCCTCTATCGTTATTCCCGATCTAACAAGTGGTATCAGAGCGGGGAAGTTCAAATTTGGAGCAACCACCAATTTGAGAGTTTTTTGTCGGATTTCTTTTTTATTATTTTTTTTATTTTCATCGTTAATCGAGGTTGGTGCAACACCCCTCGATAAATATTTTTTCTTCCCGCACTACTAATCCAAGACCAAGTCTTGGGATATTTCCTTTTTTATTTTTATTTCAGATAAATGACCATGCAAGAAGGATTTAGCACAGCCAGACCACCACTTTTCAGTGGAGAGGACTTCTCTTACTGGAAAAGTCGAATGAAAGTCCACTTGAAAACTCAGGTGGACATGTGGATAACCATCCAGTCTGGACTGGAGATTCTAAGGAATGCTGAAGGTGTGTCATAGTCTTACTCTGAGTGGGATACCACTCTGAAAAGAAAAATAGAAGCTAACGCCAAAGCAACCCAGACCCTTCAATGCGGCCTGACCAAGGAAGAGTTGAATCGGGTAGGACCATTCAACAGTGCCAAGGAGCTGTGGGGTAAGCTGATCGAGCTGCACGAAGGAACTTCAGATACTCGAATCAGCAAAAGAGATCTCCTCCTGAACAAGCTGTACACAATCAAGATGAACGACAACGAAACAGCAACCCAGCTCCATGCTAGAATTCAGGAGTTAATGAACGGACTACACACAATCGGTCACAAGGTAGAAAACCGTGACCTGATAAGGTACGCTCTCAACGCTTTCCCGAGAAATACCTTGTGGGCATCTATGGTAGATGCATACAAGGTCTCAAGGGACCTTTCAAAAATTAAGTTAGATGAACTATTTTCTGAATTAGAATTGCATGAGCAGACTAACTGCAATCTCGCCGAGAAAGGGATCGCTTTTGTTGCAGGTAAAGATGGAAAGACAACCAAGAAGAAGCCTTAACCTGCACCCGGGTCTGATTCAGACTCAGACTCAGAAGACAGTGAGGGAAATCGACCGAAGCTGGTTCGGCTAGCCCGAGACTACTACAAAGAACTAAAGAACCAGACCAACAGAAGGAAAGCCAGCCGTAGAAAGGAAGAACCAGCTGAACCTTCAAACAACAAGAACAAACCAAACGTGACCTGCTACGAGTGCAAGAAGAAGGGTCGACGGAGTGTCCTAACCTAAAGGAGACCAAGAAGACAAGAAGGAAGAAAGCACTCCAAGCAACGTGGGACGAGTCCTCCTCCTCCGAAGAAGAAGAGGTCCCACAGTCGAACCTGCTCGTACTAACCGCCTTAGAAGAAATCGAAACAGAGTCAGAGTCGGAATCGGAGCCGGACGACGGAAAACTTACATTCTCATACGACGGCGAAATAACTGTAAGTGGTTTTTCAAGAAACCAATTAAGTGAGTTAATTTCCTATCTTTCTCGAGATTTGGCGAAAGCTAAACTCTGAGTCGAATCTCTCCGACAGGAAGTAAAACTCCTGAAAAAGAGAGCTGACTCTAGATCCTTAACTGAGAATGTTCAAGAAAGAACCTCTACTCAAGTTGAAAAACTTGAGAAAGAGAACTTCTTCTTGAAAACTCAAGTCAAGGACCTTAGATCAGCCTTAGAACGGTTCACTTCTGGTTCCAAGGGTCTTGACATGATTCTTGGAAAATAGAAGTCGGTTCTAAATCGATCCGGTCTAGGCTATAGAACCAAATCTAGACAAAGATCCTACTATGCTGTACTGAACCAGTCCAGACCTAATGTTCAGGCATGGGTACCCAAACTGTGTCTGAACAAACAAACTGGATCAAATCAGTATTGGATCCCCAAGGATAAGATTCACATCTTGCCTAATCACTACCGAGGCTTTAGTCCAGGGGAGCCAAATTAAAAACAATATTTATAGTTAGATAAATTTCAATTCGTGTTTTCTAATTGCATGATTGCTTGCTTATTTAATTTCTGTAATTTACCATGCTTAAACTTAGGAATGGTTAGTTTAAGGACTGAACCAACTTAACTGAAATTTGAACAACATAGTATTGGGTGGCGGTGAGATGATAGCACGTTAGGGAAGCCAATTTTAATAAGGTCAAGTATACTCTACTTGGTCTCTTTAGACTGGTGAAACTAGCCGAAGCTACCGATCCAAGACCCAAACTAGTTAGACCAAAATTCACCAAAAAGTAATTTTGAAGATGAAATTTCACTAAAAGGCTTTATCTAGGAAAGGGTTGATGATCCAATAAGGCTACGGCCAAAGAAGGCTTTGTGCCTCGCCAAGACGTGGAAGCCAATTTTTGAAATTCAAATTCAACTAACATAAATTTTCAGTTAATTGCCTAGTACCCAAATGCATGTTAACTCAGTTGGAACAATCAAACCTCTGGCATAGGAGATTAGGTCACACTAATCTAAGAATTATTTCAAAAATCACCCAACTTGGTCTAATTAAAGGTATCCCTAAAATTAAGGACCATGAAAACATAATATGCACATCATGTAATCAAGGTAAGAAAACCTGGTCTAATCACAAACTAATTCAGTCTGATCTAACTCAAACAACACTTGAGCTCCTACACCTTGACCTATTTGATTCACATGGAGCCAAGTCACTAAGCGGAAACCGGTACTGCTTAGTAATAGTTGATGATTACTCTAGGTTTACCTGGGTTAGGTTTCTAAAGACCAAAGATGAAACCCTAAACCTATTCAATGACTTTTGTAAGTTAATTGAAAATCAGAATGATACCAAAATCAAAAGACTTAGGAGTGACCACGGCGGAGAATTTGAAAATCAATGGTTCGAGGAATTGTGTAAGGTAAATAGGTATATACACGAATTTTCGTGTCCTAGAACCCCCCAGCAAAATGGGATAGTTGAGAGGAAAAATAGAACCTTACAGGAAGCCGCTAGGGCTATGCTCAACGAATTTAACCTAGCTAACCAATATTGGGCAGAAGCGATTAGTACAGCTTGCTACATCCAAAATAGGGTACTAGTAAACAAACGACACAATAAAATACCTTATGAATTATACTACCATAGACTTCCTAATCCACACTACCTAAGGGTCATTCGGTGCAAAGTCCATATCCAAAACACCAAGGACTATCTAGGTAAATTCTAGTCTAAGTCAACCCCAGGCATCTTCTTAGGATATTCAACAACAAGCAGAGCCTATAGGGTTTACAACAAATAAACTAAGAAAATTGAAGAAACAACAAACTTAATATTAGATGAAGAAATCAACTCAAAATCTGATAATCCAGATCTAACTGCATCAAATACTAATCAAGAAGATAATGAACAAGCTGTTGAATCTTTAATAGATCCCATAAATGAACTAACTATTGAACCAATTGATGAATCAATTGAACCAACTGTTGAATCAACTTGAGTAATCGAACCAAATAGGGAACCAAACCGACCAGCCGGACATGAGGCTGAACCAAGTTCTAGAAAAAACAAGAAACCCAGACTCAGTCACCCAACTGATCAAATTGTGGGTGATCCAACTTTAGGAGTCAAAACTAGATCCTCCTATAGAAACCTTAGTTAGATAGCAATGATCTCAAAAATCGAACCTAAAACTATAGAAGAAGCCCTACCTGATCCTGATTGGATCATAGCTATGCAAGAAGAGTTAGCCCAATTTGAGAGAAACCAAGTCTGGAAACTAGTACCTAAACCTGAGGGCAAATCCATCATTGACACTAAATGGGTTTTTTAGGAATAAGCTAAATGATCAAGGAGAAATAATTAGAAATAAAGCCCGCTTAGAAGCAAAAGGATTCAGTCAAGTAGAAGGGTTAGATTATGATTAAACATATGCCCTAGTAGCCAGACTTGAGTCCATTAGGATGTTATTAGCCTTTGCATCCTATAAAGGATTTAAATTATATCAAATGGATGTAAAGTCAGCTTTTCTAAATGGATTTATCAAGGAAGAAGTTTATATAGGACAACCCCCCAGTTTTGAGGACTTAGAAAAACCTGACCATGTCTATAAACTCACTAAAGCACTTTATGGACTAAAATAAGCACCTAGGGCCTGGTATGAACGCTTATCAACTTACCTAACTCTAAAGAATTTAAACAAGGACAAATCGATTCAACCCTGTTTATTAAAACCTTAGGAAAAGAAATCCTTATTGCCCAAATCTACGTCGATGACATAATCTTTGGGTCTACTAACTCAAATTTCTTAAAAGAATTTGTTAGAAAAAATGAATTTGAAATGAGCTTAGTTGGTGAGCTCAACTTTTTCCTAGGGTTACAAATTAAACAAACTAGGGATGGAAACTATATCCATCAATCTAAGTATGCTAAGGAATTAATAAGGAAATTTAAAATGGATAACTCTAAAAGCATAAGTACCCCCATGACCACAAATGTAAAAATAGATAGTGACCCTGATGGAAAACCAGTAGACCTTAAACTCTATAGAAGCATGATTGGAAGTCTACTGTACCTTACAACAAGCATACCTGATATCCTCTTTTCTGTAGGAATGTGTGCTAGGTACCAAACCTATGCTAAGGAAACGTACTTAGCGGCCCTAAAAAGAATATTGAGATATATTAAGGGCACCCTAAATGTAGGGATTTGGTATCCTAGGACCTCAACTTTTAAACTATCAGGATATTCAGACTCTGACTATGCTGGTTGTAAGCTTGATAGAAAAAGTACCAGTGGAAGCTGCCAACTTTTAGGAAACAGTCTAGTAAGTTGGTGCAGCAGAAAGCAACACTGTGTAGCTTTATCCACAACTGAAGCTGAGTATGTTGCTTTAGGAGAGTGTGTAGCACAACTCTTATGGATGATGCACACTCTTAAGGACTTTCAGCTTGACTACAATCAAACCCAAGTCTTCATTCATAATATAAGTTCAATTAATCTAACTAAGAACCCAATCCAACACTCCAGAACTAAACACATAGAAGTCAAACACCACTTTGTAAGAGATCACGTAGCCAGGGGTGAGATAGTCCTTAAGCATGTAGACTCTAAATCCAACTTAGCTGACATATTCACTAAACCCCTACCTGAGTTTGAGTTCAGCTCACTAAGAAGGCAGCTAGGATTATGCTTGGTAGAATAGGTTTACTCTATTTTTTGGTTTTCTTACTGTTTTTTTAAAATCAGTTTCTAAAATAATTTTACTTGATTTCAAAATCAACCTTTAACTAGGTTGAAAATCTGTTTAGCCGTATTTTTAATAATTTTTTCGACTTATTTTTTTTTAAAAATCACCCCCTTCAAAACTAGGGTCTTTTTCGCAAATGGACTTAGCCTAGGCCCTAACCCTAGAACTGCATGCACCTATAGATCTAGAAGCCAGCATCTCACAAGAATCTTAGGGTACTGTTGATTGATAACCTAGAATGGGTTGAGATGCTTAAGTTTTTGACTTAATTCATGATGCTTTAAATCAGTGCATCTGCAGTAATTGGGGCACTAAATACAACTTAAATAGTAATCAAGTTATGTGTCAAGCTTAGAAAATCTAACTTGAACAAAACACTTAACTTGACTAACCCTAGCGAAAATTACTGCTTATAACAGTTAGTAAGTAGCTAATTGGGTTAGACAGGACCCTAAAGAGATAATTGAAATTGGTCCAGTTCAATTTATATCTTGATTTGGTTCAGTACAACACATTATTCTGTTATATCATTAATGCAGCTTATTTTTATTTGCTATATTGCTTTGTTTTTGATATATGGTAAAGGGGGAGAGATAGGAAAAGAGATAGGGAAAGAGAGAAGAGTTAAATTTTTTTTTCAAAAGTTTTCAAAAATTTATCCTTTCTTCAAAAAGCTAAGTGTTTTTCAAAACTATTTTCAAAGTACTTAATCTATTTTTTCTCTCAAAACTGCTTCAAAAATAATTGATCTAAATTGGTTTTAAAATTGATTCTAAGCACTTGACCCAAGCAGTTTTCAAAAGCATTTTCTAAGTACTTGAAACTCAAGCTATGTTCAAAATTCTCTAAGTACTTATCTCAAATAGAAAAGTACTAAAGAGATTCAAACTTTTCTTAAACTTTAGAAAATTTTCCACTAAGTTATTAACTCAAAATTTTTTTGTGGAAAATGTTTTTCTAAAAACCGCTTTCAAAATGTTCTAAGTACTGAAAAATTAATTCCATTATTTTGACTTAGAAAGTTTTCAAACCCCACGAAACTTTGAAAAACCTAGGGGGAGATTCCTTCCAGGGGGAGGAAACTAAAATGTTATTGTCTTGATTAAAACTTAACTTTTTGAATCGGGTTGCCATAAATCAAAAAGGGGGTGATTGTTGGTGCAGACAGCACCCAAGTCGAACCTGGGTTTTGATAATGGCAAAGGATTCAAAAGTTAAGATGTTATGTTTATCTAACATGCTACTTGAGTATGCAGATTGAAGTCCTAGCGAAGGATTGCTAAGCACCTAGCGAAGGACAGCTAGGCATCGGAACCCTAAGACCCAGCGAAGGACTGCTGGGCACCTAGCAAAAGGCTGCTAGGAGTCGAAGACCTAGCGAAGGACTGCTAGGTACCAGGTGAAGGACTGCTTGGAGCTGAAGCCCTAGCGAAGGACAGCTAGGCACCAGGCGAAGGACTGCTTGGAAACGAAGACCTGGCAAAGGACTGCTGGGCACCTAGCGATGGACTGCTGGGCAAAAGTCCAACCGGAGGAGCCAGTTGGCAACAGGTAAATTCTCCTGAGAGGAGTAGGTGACGCGTTCCTCGTTGAGGGAACAGTAGGCGTCGGTTCAACATAGGGCTTCATTTTGGAGACCCAAAGTCAGAACCAAGATAGCTAAGGCTGTATGACCCTAATAATTTATTGCTTTGTGTTGTTTTGGACAAACACTAGATGCAGGACCGGACCGAAGGAACAAGTTTTTGCAGCTCAGAACGCCCCAAAGGAGAGGGGCAGCAGCTGGGCAGGGCGCCCCCAAGGTCAAGGCAAAACGAGTTAAGCAAGAAAACGTTTCGGAAGCTCGCTGGGGGGGGGGGCGCCCCCATGCTCTCGGGCGCCCCGGATACCTTGGGCGCCCCGGGCTCAAGCTAACGAAGCGGATAAAACTTATCCAGCTGAGAAGCCAGCTGAACGAGTCAACCAGGGCGCCCCCAGCTTCCCGGGCACCCCGTCAAAGCCTCAGCCCGATCCTGGCGGGATAAAGACTGACCAAGAGGCTTGCGGATCAAAGGACACATGGAGGGCGCCCCCATCATCCCGGGCGCCCCCAGACCTGCTATAAAAGGGGCTCGACCCCTGAGGCTTCAGAACAACTGCTTCCAACGCCAATACACTCTTCTACGCAAGCGCTATGCTCCGGAAACCTCCCAACTCGAGATACAAGCGCCGACGATGCCCCTCCGCTCCGAGATACATTCCACACCGGACGTCGATAACGAAGAGCTGTTCTTTTAAGTTTACTGTACTAAAATTGTAATATCTGTCTGTAAATGTTTTGCGCACTTATAGAATTGCCCGCAGTAAACGGTCAACGACCATGAGCCTTGGAGTAGGAGCCAACCGCGACTCCGAACTAAGAAAATCGTGGTGTTTGCGTTTGGTTTTAGTGTTAATTTTCCACTGTGCATACTCTCTCTAAATCCGAAACGTTTACGATATTCACCCCCCCTCTATCGTTATTCCCGATCCAACATTCTATTCTACAACAGAGAGGAATACATTTATCCTCCAAATGTCTTTGTTGTGCACATATGGAAACACGGGATCATTTGTTCTTTAAAGGCCCAATTGCTAAGGAGGTATGGACTTATTTTGAGGATATATTTGGAGTGCATGGAGGCGCACCAATGATAAATTGGAAGGTAGGTCCCGAATGGTCTCAAGGGGGTCACATAAGGGAAGCAATGCCGTTTATAATTCTATGGTTTTTGTGGATTGCCAGGAATGATGCTAAACACAGAGGATGCAAACAAGAGGTCCAGAAGATTAGAAGAAATATAATTCAATACATCACTTTAGGAGATATGGCGGGTACAATTAAAAGGAAGCATTGGAAAGGTTTTACACAAGTTGCAAAAAATTGGGGGTTATCTATTAAGATGAGCATCAGGAATTCTATTACGGTGGTTCATTGGAGGAGGCTGTGAGATGGATATTACAAACTAAATACGGATGGATGTTCAAGAGGAAGTCCAGGGGAATCATCGTATGGGGTGATTATTCGAGATCAATTAGGACAGATTCTCATGGCAAAATGTGGTGTGTTGGGAGAGAGCACTAATGTAAAGGCGGAGTTGGAAGCATTTTTAGTAGGTTTGGAGTTATGTGTAGCTCACAATTATTTGCCAGTCTGGTTAGAATCAGACTCAATGGTTGCGTTAAAAATTATACAGTCCTTAGATATTGGTTGGGAACAAAGGAAGCTGGTTTTAAAAATCAGATTGATAATCAAGAAATATCGAGTGGAATGTTCACATGTGTATAGAGAGGTGAATGCAGCTACAGATTATTTGGCCAATCAAGCTTTCATGTTTAAGGTTGACAAAGTGCTGCTAAGACATGAAATAGACAAGACTTTGTATGGAATCTGCAAGGTGGATAGATGGGGTCTTCCCTATATTAGATTGGATCGGAAGATAATTTGAGATCTATAGATGATGTTATGTTGGCTTACATATGTTGAGGTGGTAATCTGCTGGGCATGTTGAATGATTTCTGTTGGCTGGAATATCAGATGGCGAGAAATCACCTGATTCTGAAACTTTTCTGTGGCTGAGGATAATTGGTTTTTTTAGGTATATACAGAAGTCTTTCGGTTGGCAAAAGTATCAGATGATGCAGAATTATTTATTAATGAAATTGGTTTTCTTTGGCACGAGCTGGGCATTCTGTTTCATGGGGCTGAGGCTGCTATTAGTATATGCAGATTTGCAGATGGTTTCCTGATGGCTGATTTTTCAGATGATATAAAAGTTTTAATTCTGAAACTGGAGTGTTTATGCTGGCTTCTCATAAATAATTATTTGTTTTGCTGCCTCATGTTTGATATACAAATATGCAGTGATGTAAAGGATTACTGAGGATTTGAAGCTGATGGTTAAAAGCTGACACTACTGCTAAGATGATACAAAAAGATATAAAAGGTTTGTTGAGGGCTGAAAGTTGATGGCACAAAAACCTGATACTACTGAGGGATGGAAGCTGCTGGTTCAGTTTGCTGACGCTGAAATTGGAAACTGTTTTGCATTTCATACAAGTCTGAATTACTGAATCTGACTGTTCATCAGATGATCTAAGCCCGAAATCTATAATATAGTCTGAAATGAATACTGAAGTGAAGGCTTAAACTGTTTGGTTCAATTTTAATACATTTGGGGATCAGGTGGTGGACTCCCTTTTGCTATGATGCTGGAATTATGCAGAATGAGTGCAAAGCAGATATACAGATATAAAAGCTGGGCACATTGATTCATGAGCTGAGGTGATATTAGATGTTCACAGAGTTCAAAAAGGCTGTCTGTTGGCTGTTTTCTCAGATGATACAAAAAGATATAAAAGGTTTGTTGAGGGCTGAAAGTTGATGGCACAGAAACCTGATACTACTGCTGAGGGTAGGAAGCTGCGGTATAGATACAGGGATTAGATTGCTAATGCTGAAATTGGAAACTGCTAGACATTTCATACAAGTTTGAATTACTGAAAATTGACTGTTTATCAGATGATCTATGGCTGAAACTATCATAATAGTTTGAAATGAATACTGAAGTGAAGAATCTGTCTGATAGCTGAAACTGCTTGGTTTAATTTTAATACATTTGGGGATCAGATGATGGATTCCCTTTTGCTATGATGCTGGTATTGTGTAGAATGAATGCAAAGCAGGTCAGGTTGATAACATATGGAATTTTTTGCTATTTGGAAAATATTGTTTTACTGATATTTCTGATATCCTTGACTGATTACAATTGTTGCTGATGCTTTTGATATCTCTGTATTCATATTCTGATTCATTATGTGGATTATGCGAAAAAGAAATTAAATGGATTATATTCTGGTCGATGGGATCTATCATCAGTTGGTGCCTGTAACTGATACATGCCATCTGAAGCTGATATGAAAATTTCTGTATCAATCTGATTGTTTTTTTAGATAATATATATGAAATGGTCAGTGGGGAGTTTGGAAGGGTGCAGAAAATGTGAAGAAAAGGACGGTTTGTTTGGAAGAAGAATCTTTGTAGTGGATGACACAGTATATTTGAAATGTTGGAAGACATCTGTTGGGGTATGCAAAGCTATTCATTTGAAGTTTTCACTATGAAAGGGAAGATGATGGATAACAGATGGGGATGGCGAATGAATCCACCAAATTTGATTCATCTAGTCCGTAGCAAACAACTACGGTAAAGACATTTCAAATCCGTTGATGGCTGAGACTTTGCCAAAAAGTCTGAAAGGGTGAATGGATCCACCATAGGTCCATCTAGTCCGTAGTAACGGCTGCGGTAAAGACACATCAAAACCGTTGTTGGCTGGTCACTTGCCCAAAGTGAACATCGGGTGTGATACAAGAGTATGCTACAAAGGTTTTATTTTGAGGTGGCTTGATACATGGGCTTTTGACGTATATTGGAAGACTGGAGCTGCTGTACCACTAGAAGCAAGTAGGAAAGGGAAGCTGGAGTTTAAAGGATTTAGCTGATAATTGAACAAATTTATATAGACATTTGGGGGTCATGGTTTCCTTTCTTGCATCACCTGTAAATCATTTTGAGTCGTTGTAATTTTATATTAGAAGGTCAGGTTTACCCCTTCTAATATGGATTGCTTTTTGGTAATAATAAGATTTTGTTTTTCTTTAAAAAAACACCAAGTTAAGTTTTACCCCAACTTAACATCACACATTTTCTTTTGTTAAGTTAAACCTACCTTAACAACCCAAGTTTTCTACTTTAGAACCCTCTACAAAATCCTAGAAAACCTGAAAAAATCTAAAAATTTGCAAGAACATTTGCTAGGATATACCCTATCCTAGAAAAATATGTTTCCATGAAGAATACAAATGTGCTTGACTTTTGGTACATTCTTCATTGTCCTAAAAAGTTTGGCATTTGGTATCAACTTTCAAATCCATCTATAATTCCACGTGTTTGCCAAGGCTAACCATTATAATTTGACACATGGAATTGTCCTTAACTCTCCCCTTTTTATCTCTTAATCTTATATACATATGGGAGACTTTCATATTCATCAAGAACTTATCATTCAATATCAATTTATGACCTTCAAACCATATAATATCATGAGAATTTCATAAGGCAATATGACCCTTTCCTATGATTTCAATTTTGTAATTTCTGATTTTCCAATATGCCTTTTATCCTTAATCCTACGGATCAGTCGACTGTCCCAGGGGCAGTCGATTGGCAAACCTTACAGAATGTTTCTGGGCTGAGATCAGTCGACTGCTCCCCAGGGCAGTCGACTGATACCTGAATTTCAAGTTTTCAGTCCAATTTCAGAAATGCCTAAATAATTTCACAAATCTCCAAAAAATCTAAAATTTCGTGGAGAGATTTGTGGAGCCTATGTCTACTTGGGAAAAATATGTTTCTAAACAAATGTACTCCAAATCCCAAGATTGTCACGAAACTCAACTTCTCCTAAATTGTATCATTTAAATTTCTCCCAAAAGTCCTAATTGTAACCTTTCTTTGATATATCTTCTAATACCTGGCCATGATACATTTTCAGCACTAAATTATATGGTATTTACCCATTAACACTTAATTTTATCAAATATACTCCTATTTTCATCCTTTTTCTCCATACTTCTCTGTTTAATGTGCCACTTCTCTAGGATTAAGACTTACCCTAGTCTTCCAACTCTTTTGGCACATTTCCTAGCCCACTTGGACTTCCTAGAAAGACCATCTCTTGAGATCTATTTACCATGGACCCCAAAGGCTACTAGAGCTCCCCCTTGAGCTCTTAGCCCTAGCCACCTCCCTAGGTGACTCAATCCACACTAGACCACACCAGTGAGCCCCCGGTGATTCTTGGCCTACAAATCTAACATTCTTAACCTTGAACACCTTGTCCTTGGTTAAGTTATCCTTTTTACCTTTTGATGGAATTCCCTTGCCATCCTTGGACTTCTCCTTCTTTCCATAATTGTATGCTTCCCTAGCATACTTCTTTTTGTTGGCATTGGAGACTCTAGATCGGTATCTCAAACCCGATCTATCATAGTTCGGTTTTATACTATCCAACACCATGTCTAAACGCTTTGATCCAACCGTGAATCTTTCTAGGGACTTTTCTAATGTATCAAGCCTTGCCCTCAAGGCTTGATTTTCCCTTTCTAGACTTTTAACCCTAGAATCATATGTCACCTTGGACATTCCTAGACCTACCCATCTTCCTAGGCATGTGTCTCCCCTTCTTGGGGTTAATGCCTTGATCCTTAGGTACAAAGGTTTTAGGTCTATCATGACATGCTTTTCCTAGGGTTTTGATCTACCTTGTTACTCCTATTCCTATCATTATATTTAAATCTAAAATTTGGAACAAGTATGCATCTTTCATTGATTCTAGCATGCATGGGGAAATAATTAACACTATTTTTAATATGCATGGAGGAATTTCAAATTTGAATTACATTTTAACTTAAGGTTAGGAATTACCTCCCTTACCTTTGGAGCTCCTTCTTGTTGAAAACTTCTTTTCTTTCTCTCCTCCGTCTCCCATCTTCTTAGATGCTCCATTTTCTTTAACTCTCCTTTCCTTGGACATTTTATGTGATAATGCCCTAATTCTCCACATGTGAAGCATCTAACTTTCTTCCTTTTCTCTTGGGATTCTCCAATCCTACACTTCATGTTAGATTTAAACGAAATTGTGATGAGTGTAGGAATTACCTCTATTTTCTTACCATTTGGACACTTGTCCTTGTAGTGTCATTTTTCATTGCACCCAAAGCATATGATATAGTCCTTTTTCTTTACTTTGGTGGAGGTTGAAGCTTTTTCTTGCTCTTGTATGGTTGAGGGTCTCTCCTCCCCCTCAATCCTTGAAATTGATACTTCTTCTTCATCTCTTAAGGAAGTTGATGATTTTTCACTTTCTAGTGCTACTTCACTTGATGAAGTTGACACTTCTTCCTCCTCTTGGTCTTCTTGGACTATTGACCTTACTTCTTCGGGCTCTTCTACTACTTGAGCTTGTGTATGACTCTCATGAATTTCTTTCAATTTGTTCCACAATTCATATGCATTTTGGTATGCCCCTACACCACTCAAAATATTGTTAGGTAAAATATTAGTTAATACACTAATTTAAGTTCTTGTTCGCCTTTGATTGATCTTGTTGCTTTTGATTCCAATATCTAGGCCTAAGCTTCTTCCCGTGCTTATCCTTTGGAATTTCGAAGGGCTCTTCAAGCGCAATCCTAAGGTCCCACTCCATTCCGAATCATGTTTCTATCCTTGACCTCCAATATCCGAAATCTTCATTGTCGTAGGGAGGTGGAGTGTAGATGTCTTCCCCCAACTTATCTTCCATCATCTCTCCTCTAGCTTTCTTTGCTCCCTTGGCGGTTATTCCAATCAAGAGCGGTCCTAGCTCTGATACCACTTGTTAGATTGATAACGGTTGCTAGAGGGGGGGGTGAATAGTAATTTTCAAATCTTCTTCTTCCTACGTTGTTAGTTGCGCAAGCGGAAATACAAAAGAATAAAACTAACAACAAGAAGGCAATGCTAACAATACCGATTTACTTGGTATCCACCTCTAAGGGTGACTAATCCAAGAATCCTTTGGTGAATCACTCTCCGGATAACCTCCGGCTAGCCCTTGTCGTTCCTTGTGGGTGGAGAAACCTCGCCACAGCACCTCGACAATACTTGAGTACATAGACTACTATTTGGCTCTTACCCAAAGCCAAATTCGTCAAACCTTTCAGCCAACACGAAGTCCTCTTAAATAGAACTGAGGCTAAAACCCCTCGCCACCAGTCGACTGCTCCCAGGGCAGTCGACTGGTCCCACTAAAAATCGACCATTGCAACCTCAACGTTTGAATTTTCAGCCAACTCACCAGCCGCTACCAGTCGACTGCTCCCAAGGTAGTTGACTGGTCCAGAGCTGACTGCCTTCTGTGAGTTTTATCAGTCGACTGCTCCCAGGGCAGTCGACTAGTCCACTCACACACCTAAGGTTTCCCTTCCCGAGTACATTTCTCTCAGCACTCGAATCCTAGGATTCCCCGAGTGCAATCACTCAACACTCGTACCCTCACGACTCAGCTGACTCCTCACCAGCAGCCTCGACTATTGCCTTCGCGCCCTCTTGATCTTCGGCTCCCGTCCCTCGTATGCACGCAATCCTCCAGCTTGCCTCCATGCCATCCTTCATGCATGCCTCGAAGTCTGCGCCCCTCAGCTCATCATCCCTGCTATCCCAAGGTCCCTCTGGTGTGCACACAAGCTTCCAGCTTGTCTCCATGCCACCCTTCACCGTACCGAAGCTGTCCAGTTGAATCAATATGTGTAACCTGTGCATCCTGGACACTCACATACACATATTAGAACATAAGAGTAAACCTAACTTAAACCCTTTGCCTAAACATCAAAACTCATGGTCACTCCGGACCATAGATTGCCTCAACAGTACCCACTATGGTACCACCAGTCGAACAGTCAACACCGCAACCTCTTTAGCTGGTGCTACATACTCTACAGCAGTTGATATAGACTCTTCAGCCGGTACATTCTTCCGCTCACCCAGCACCTCAGCCGCTACAGCCAGCACCGCCGGAGGGGCAGACATCAGGACCATCAGGGTAGTCAGCATAGTTAGTACCCCCAGCAGTACAGCCGGTTGCTTCAGCAGTACCACCTGTGGTACCGGTGGCCCCTGCAGGCCGAACCATGGATAGATCACGGATCCCAGCATTGGCTGCATCCGTGAAGGGCCGGTTCACCTTGTTTCATGGGGGAACCGACCCGTACATAGCTCGGACGTGGTTGGAGACCCTTGAGGGCACGTTTCGTTACATATCCTTCTCCGACTGGGAGAAGGCCGAGCTGGAAGCCTACCACATGCGAGAGCAGCCCACGACATGGTGGACGACCCAGCAGACTATCTTTGGTGAGCAGCCGGTCACCTTGGATATGTTCAGAGAGGCATTCCGGCAAAAGTACCTTCCAACCGCGTATCAGATGACCCACCGTCAGGAGTTTCTGCATCTCCAGCATGGGGATCGGACGGTGTTAGAGTACGACATAGAGTTTAACCGCCTGGTGGAATATTACCCTCAGTTGGTCGCAAACGACGTAGAGCGGATGATGCATTTCACCCAGGGGCTAGTCCCGAACATTCAGCTTCAGCTGTCTACATGTGATGCCACTTCTTATCGAGGGGCGCTAGAGCGGGCCCTCATCATCGAGTCGACTCCGTAAAGATTATTCGGGAATAAGAAGAAGGAAAAGCAGCCAGCCTCAGGCGCAACACAACCACAGTAGTCACAGATCTCGCGGAAGCGGTGTAGGCAGGGCCAGCCAGGGTGAGACAGTTCTGGGGCTGCTTCCAGGCATTAGAACTCAGGACATACCACGACGGACTCCTCCTAGTCTTCCCAGCAGGATCGGAAGACCCCCACTAGACGACGTTGCACCTACTGTGGTTCCAGGAGCCACGATAGGTCAGAGTGCCCCTTAGCAGGCGGTGTGCTACTACGTACTGTCAGTTGCCCAAACACATGATCCACGATTGTGCCCAGAAGGCACAAGATGCGGCATCGGGAGTAATGTCACAGGGAGGGCGTACTAGTGTGACTCGAGCTTGTTGGGACCGGGTGCATGTCGACAAGGATACGAGTTCGTAAAATTTTAAATTTTTACGTGCAGCGGAAGAATTTGCATAAAATAATTTCCTAAATTATTTTAACTTCGTATCTAGCATGCAACCTTATAGTGTATCGACATAATCATAAAATAAAAGTTTGCGGAAAGGTAAACTAATTTACCAAGTACCTCGCGTAACTTGAAGAAAGGGACGAGATCCAACCGTAGCGTCCCTTGGAAGCTTCGCCTCTATTCGCGTCCACGCCGAGTTCTCTTCGGGATGACTTCGCAAAGTCACGAGTTTTGTGCCGACGAGAACTACTAGATTCTCGGAAGGCACAACTAGAAGAACAAGAGAGAGATTAAGAAACTAACCAATGAAGTAACGGAATCGAATTCCGAGAAGAGAGGAGTCGCTATCCGCTTCTTCTTCTTCGTGTTCGGGTTCTCCTCCTTCTTGATTGCTCACGCCAACTTCACCTTGGAAGTTGGTTGGGTGCGCCGGCCCTAATCCACAAGGGTGGGCGCCGGCCCTAGGCAAGAGAGGGAGAGGGAGAGGAGAAGAGATTAAGAGAGAGAGGGAGAGCTCCAATAATAATCACTTGATTGGAATTAAGGGCTAACCTTTGGTTCCTTTATATAGTAGCAACTCCTTTGCTAAGTCTCCCTCTAAACCGAATTAACGGAATTAACGGAATTAGTTATAAGAAATTTATCTTATAAATTTTCTTATTGCTTATTCCTTTTAAGCCTAGTCTTATTATAAACAATTTATAATAAAACAAATTAGTTATCATAAGAGATTTATCCTATAAATTCTCTTATGAATTTTATTATAACTAACTTTATAATAAAACTAATTATTTATCATAAGAAATTTATCCTATAAATTCTTATGAATTAATTCCGTTTAAACCAAGTCTTTATTATAAACTAATTTATAATAAAACTAACTTTTCTTCTCTTTAAATTATGGAATAAATTTTTATAAGAAATTTATAAACTTTCTTATTATGAAAAATCAATTCATAATTGATTTTATAAAATTAAAATAAACCAATTCATGGATTATTTTAATCTTCCATAAAAAGAATAAATTTCTATAAATTTATTTATATAAATTTCTTTATACAAATTTATTTATCCATAATTTATAAAATAAATCGCGCTGGATTTATCTTATTAATTAAACCAATTAAATTGGTTTTTCTCCCTTTAATGGCCGGCCACCCAAGGAGGGTTAACACCCTCTTTGGCCGGCCAAAACCGACCCGAACCGATCGCGAATTAAACTTATTTAATTCGCTCAAAAAGCCTTCAAAAGACTTAGCCATTTTTAGCTTCCATTGCGCCTCTGACTAACTCAAATTCGACTTATTTCTCTTGATCGGAAAATCCAATTTTCAACTCGTTTTTAAATCCCTCGGATTACTCGTAGTGCGTGTGACTAAATAGGCTTTCGATTTATGTTGGCCGTCTATAATCAACTAATTATAGAACGATCATGAGTGGCACCTAGTAGTACATCATGATCCCCAATTAATCGAAAGATCAACGGTTTGACCCCAGAAGAAATTAATCTGAAACCCTTCAGCAGCTCTAATGAATCGTGCCCCATTCCCTTGACCATCTTATACCCACATGGTTCAGGACACGGTCTATTTGTGTCAGTCCCCACTAGGCTGACTATGTCACACCTAGCCCAAGTAGTTTCTTTCTCGTCCTTTGGATTTCTAATTACTCTCATGTATTTAAGAGACTTGCACTCTTAACATGATATACTCTGGCCAGAGGTTTTGAATAACAATCCGACGATAGGCCTGGGTATACATCTCCTCGCAAGGAGTGGTGAATCCTTTGTAGGCTGTTCAAACATCTTCGGGCACTTCGGCTTATACCCAATCATCCTGGGTCCACACCTCCTTGGAGATGCTTGCTTAAGATGTTAAAGTATAAGTCTCCATGACCAAGATGACTTGAACACCGCAAGTCAAAGGAACATCGCACTTAAGCCGCAGTAAGAACTTCATTGACATTTCTATAGATAGATTCCATATGAAGTCTTACAGCTAGTCACTCCAATGAACTAGTTCCCTTAACTAGCATCCATGTTTATCTCCGGACATCCCAATGTCACTAGCTAGTGAGAATCAGCTGATTAGAGAATAACCCATGCTAGTCTCAACAGAATTGATAGTGTCCGTTTTTATCAATTCATCGACTAGGGATATTTTCAATACTTCACATTTGCACATTTAGAGATAATCACTAGTTGTGATCCTATCACAAATTCTCTTATGCTGTGAGTTGTATTGCGGACATTCAGTAGATGAGTTTAAGATCCCAATCAAATACACAAGCATGTAACTCAAATAGTGAATTATCATTTATTAATATAAATGTTTTACAATCATAAGGCGATTGCCTTAGGACACTTCTCTCATATCACTAACAAACTCCCACTTGGCCTAATGCCAATCGCTACGGTATCCAATACCACAGGCTCTAACATGACCCTCAAACTTGCTCTGAGGTAAGGCCTTAGTTAAAGGATCCGCTAAATTCCTTTCAGTGGGAATTTTCTTAATTTGTATGTCATTCCTACTTATAATCTCTCTGATCAGATGATAGCGGCGAAGCACGTGTTTGTATCGCTGATGAGACCTTGGTTCCTTTGCTTGTGCAATAGCTCCATTGTTGTCGCAATAAACCGGTATTGCTTCATCAATGGTTGAAACGTCATCAAGTTTCGAGACAAACTTCTTGATCCAAACTGCTTCCGTGGTGTAACCCGCTACGGTGTCTTGTTTGGAACTTTTCCAACTTATTGCGCCTTTATTCAAAGTAAATATGTATCCAGACTGCGATTTGGAGTCATCCTTATCTGTGTGGAAACTGGCATCTGTATACCCACGTATTACCATATCTCCTTCTCCATATATTAGGAACACATCCTTAGTTCTTCTTAAGTACTTAAGGATTGTCTTAACAGCCGCCCAGTGATCCATTCCTGGATCTAACTGGTATCTGCTTGTGACGCTCAAAGCATACGATATATCAGGCCTAGTACATAACATAGCATACATGATAGATCCTATCGCAGATGCATAGGGAATCTTATTCATGCAAATCCTCTCGTCTTCTGTGTGCGGACACATAGACTTTGAAAGGTTGATCCCATGCCTGATGGGAAGGTAACCTTTCTTGGATTCCGACATGCTAAACCTTTTTAGCACTCGGTCTATATATGTAGACTGCGAAAGACCAAGCAACCGTTTCGATCTATCTCTATAGATTCTAATCCCAAGGATATAGGTTGCTTCTCCCAGGTCTTTTATGGAGAAAGTTTTGGACAACCAAATTTTAACTGTCTGTAAGACTGATATACCATTTCCTATAAGTAAGATGTCATCGACATATAATACTAGGAATACGACTACACTCCCACTAACCTTCTTGTACACACAAGGTTCGTCTGGATTTTGTGAGAAATCAAACTTTTTGATTGTCTCATCAAAACGGATGTTCGAGCTCCTAGATGCTTGCTTCAGTCCATATATGGATCGTCGAAGCTTGCATACTTTGGTTTTATCAACCGATGTGAAACCTTCAGGTTGTATCATGTATACATCCTCAAGCAGGTTTCCGTTATGGAAAGCTGTTTTCACATCCATTTGCCATATCTCATAATCATAATGAGCTGCTATGGCTAGGAGCATCCGAATGGATTTAAGCATAGCTACTGGCGAATAGGTTTCGTCATAATCAATTCCTTACTTCTGACGATATCCTTTTGCCACTAATCTAGCCTTAAAGGTAACAACATTACCTTCCATGTCGGTTTTCTTCTTGAAAACCCACTTGCACCCTATGGACTTAATCCCTTCAGGTGGGTTAACCAAGTCCCAAACTTGGTTTTCGTACATGGAATCCATTTCCGACTTCATGGCCTCAAGCCATTTATCCCTTTCTGAACTTTTCAGAACATCTTCATAACTGATAGGTTCATCATCGCTTATGAGTAACACGTCGTTCGATTCACTTACGAGAAATCCGTATCTCTCTGGAATATTGCGTGTCCTATCAGATCTACGAAGAGGTGGTGTAGTCTTAGGTTCAACTGATAGCTCATCATTATGAGGTATTGGTTGTGGGTCTAGACTAGGTGTCTCTGTAATGTCTATTGGAGTTTCTTGAACTTCATCAAGTTCAATGCCACTCCCACTGTTTTCTTGTAAAAGAAATTCTTTTTCCAGAAATACAACATGTCTTGAAACAAACACCTTTTGTTCCAAGGGATGATAGAATTGGTAACCCTTCGTTTCCTTATGGTATCCAATAAATAGACATTTATCAGACTTAGCATCCAATTTGTCTGATACAATCCGCTTCACATAAGTAGGACAACCCCATATCTTAAGGTGAGTTAAGTGGGGTTTCTTACTATTCCATGTCTCATATGGAGTAGTTGAGACTACCTTGGTCGGGACTCTGTTTAGCAAGTAAACAGCTGTCTTTAGTGCATAGCCCCAAAAGGATTTTGGAAGAGTTGCATGATTCATCATCGACCTAACCATGTCCATCAAGGTTCGGTTGCGCCTCTCAGATACACCATTATGCTGTGGTGTATACGGCGGAGTCCATTGGGATAATATCCCATTGTCCCTAAGATAATCTTGAAACTCTTGACTTAAGTATTCACCACCCCGATCGGATCGAAGTATTTTAATACTTTTGCCAAGCTGTTTCTCTACTTCATTTCTGAACTCTTTGAATTTCTCAAAGGCTTCAGATTTGTGTTTCATCAAGAACACGTACCCGAATCGTGAGTGATCATCGATAAAGGTGATGAAGTAGCTATAGCCTCCTTGTGCAAGAGTTGACATTGGTCCACATACATCAGTATGTATTAGACCAAGCAATTCTC
The DNA here is from genome assembly GCA_024364735.1 of Boesenbergia rotunda. Lineage (NCBI taxonomy): Eukaryota > Viridiplantae > Streptophyta > Magnoliopsida > Zingiberales > Zingiberaceae > Boesenbergia > Boesenbergia rotunda. The sequence continues at coordinate 94,821 of JAGFNQ010005646.1, forward strand.
CCACTGGATTACCTTTTCCGGAAAAGGGTAATTTGGTCATCTTGCCTTTTAAGCATGATTCGCATGTATCAAATGAACCGGGTTCAAATGATTCCAAAATTCCACATCGGTGTAATTCGGTCATGCGTTTCTTACTTACATGGCCAAGACGACAATGCCAAGTGTAGGAGTCTATTCGATTATCTATTCGAGCACGTTTGTTGCTAACTTCGATATTGAAAACGTCACTGGATAAATCTAACGTGTAGATGCCATTGCACAAAGTTCCATTCCCATAAAGAACGCCATTTAAAGTTATGTAACAACAATTGTTACTAAAAGTTAAATGATAACCCTTTTCATTCAAACATGAAATAGATACAATGTTCTTTATTAACGAAGGAACGAAATAACAATTATCCAATTCTAAGACACGTCCAGTGGGGAGCTTTAGCAAATATGTTCCGATGGCAACAGCAGCAATCTTTGCTCCGTTTCCAACTCGCAAATTCGCTTCTCCTTTGACGAGTCTTC
>JAGFNQ010005646.1:96425-160804 GCA_024364735.1 Boesenbergia rotunda
CCATGCCACCAGTGATGGCAAGTGTCTTTTAGGATATTTTCAGTCTTTTTGGCCTTTTTCTTCTTTCCTTTATTTTGTTCTTTGGCCTTCCTCTTAGAACCTTTCTTCGAGGAACCAACTAACAGTATCGTCTCTTGATCCTGCATCACAGAAGGCTCTACAGTCTTCAGCAGGTTGAGCAACTCAGGAAACTGGTCTAGAGTTGCATTTTCAGGAGGACGGTTGGGAAGTTGATTTTCAAGGACATAAGCAAGCTTCTCTGCCTTAAGGACTATCCTTAGGTTTCGAAGCCAGTCCATGAAGTTCGGCCCAGTCAGTTTATTGGTATCCAAAATGGAACGCAAGTTTAGAGAAGACATGATCGAGTGATTAACCTAGAAATACAAATTGAGCTCATGTGAGAAGAATGATTAAAGAATGTATCAATATACATAAATAAAGTCCTATTTATTTTTCAAATTGAATAACCCTTTTTATCAATTCGGGAGATCGTAGGATCATCTCCAAATAGGTTGATATCCAACCATAGGTAAGAACAACCATGGCTGTGGCCATCAAGTTATTCTTAGCTATGAAGGTAGGTAATATACCGATTACACATCACATATATGTAACTATCACTTTATGCTATCAACTAATTGAATGTTTGCATAAATCATTGGGTTGTTAACTCATTAACAAGTATGCAACATTATACATAGCACCCAACTGCACCTCTCTTTACATCGACCTTGGCTGTGGCACAACAAATCGATGCTCCAAGCTTAAGGCTGACCCATCAATCAAGAAATAGTTTTAATATGGTTGGAGCTCATTCAACCGCTTAGTCAGGCTTGGATGTGTCCAACAACCAAAACTAATGATTGACCTCTGACTCCAACTATATTATTCATAAACTAATTCCATGGTTTGAACATGTTGAGGTTCAAGTCGGGCATGGATGTGTCCATCAACCCAAACGAGAAACAAAACTCCAATTCTAACCATATTAATGGAAGTTGTTGGCCTTAATATTTCGTAAGGGGTTTTGGGTCTCATCCTTTCTTTTCTAAGCACATTCATGACATAGAATTATGTCATGACTAACGATTTCCTTAATTAAGTATGTATGTGACTTAAGTTATCAAGTCTCATTAATTGAATTAGGAACCGGATTTCCTAATTCCATTTCATACTTAATTAAAGGAATTGTTTTGGGAAACAATTTCCTAAATTGTCATAATTAATTTCGGAAATAATATGTTCAAGACTTTGATTTCTCTAAATCAAATCTTATTAAATTAAGAGACAAATCCCTTAATTCAACTACATATTATTTTCATGAAAATCTCATTTAAGAAACTCTATAGGAAACCATTTTCCTAATTAATTTTGGAGACAACAATATGTAAGAGCATCACCTCTTAAACATATTTTATTCATGGATTTAATTAATTACAACAAATTATTTTCTAAGGGTGGCTCCCCGAGGCTCAGATACCCAAAGAAAAGTAATGTGTTGTAAATCCAATTGGACGGCTCCCCGAGGCTCAATCCAAATCGAACATGACAATTTCAATTAAAAATTGGGAAATTAAATTACAACAACTAACTTTAAATTGGACGGCTCCCCGAGGCTCAATCCAAATCGAACATGACAATTTCAATTAAAAATTGGGAAATTAAATTACAACAACTAACTTTAAATTGGACGGCTCCCCGAGGCTCAATCCAAAATAAAGAATTTTGTTGTCAATTTAAAAACCAATTTAAATTTAATTGTCAATTAACTGTCCATGAATTTGTCTAGACTTTCTTAAAAGAAAGTGCCCAAAATTACGAGATTTCAAAAATAGGTTTTCAGAATAATTGTAAGTTTCTGGTACAAAGGAAACTTACATATTTCCAAAATTAGAAAATTTCTAAAATAGAAAAATTTCCAAAATTGGAAAGTTTCCAAAGATGGGAAGTTTTCACAATTATTATAAAATTTTAGAAATTAGAAAATTTCAAACGTTTGCGAAATTTCAGGAGGATTTCCAAACTTTGAAATTCCTAAATCTAAAATTTATTATAATTTGAAAGTTTCCATAATTGAAAATTTTTTTTCCGAAATTGAGATCATGACAAAGTTTTCCACAAAACAATTATATGATTAAGTCGAACACTAACAGGCTCTGATACCACTGTTGGGACCGGGTGCATGTCGACAAGGATACGAGTTCGTAAAATTTTAAATTTTTACGTGCAGCGGAAGAATTTGCATAAAATAATTTCCTAAATTATTTTAACTTCGTATCTAGCATGCAACCTTATAGTGTATCGACATAATCATAAAATAAAAGTTTGCGGAAAGGTAAACTAATTTACCAAGTACCTCGCGTAACTTGAAGAAAGGGACGAGATCCAACCGTAGCGTCCCTTGGAAGCTTCGCCTCTATTCGCGTCCACGCCGAGTTCTCTTCGGGATGACTTCGCAAAGTCACGAGTTTTGTGCCGATGAGAACTACTAGATTCTCGGAAGGCACAACTAGAAGAACAAGAGAGAGATTAGGAAACTAACCAATGAAGTAACGGAATCGAATTCCGAGAAGAGTGGAGTCGCTATCCGCTTCTTCTTCTTCGTGTTCGGGTTCTCCTCCTTCTTGATTGCTCACGCCAACTTCACCTTGGAAGTTGGTTGGGTGCGCCGGCCCTAATCCACAAGGGTGGGCGCCGGCCCTAGGCAAGAGAGGGAGAGGGAGAGGAGAAGAGATTAAGAGAGAGAGGGAGAGCTCCAATAATAATCACTTGATTGGAATTAAGGGCTAACCTTTGGTTCCTTTATATAGTAGCAACTCCTTTGCTAAGTCTCCCTCTAAACCGAATTAACGGAATTAACGGAATTAGTTATAAGAAATTTATCTTATAAATTTTCTTATTGCTTATTCCTTTTAAGCCTAGTCTTATTATAAACAATTTATAATAAAACAAATTAGTTATCATAAGAGATTTATCCTATAAATTCTCTTATGAATTTTATTATAACTAACTTTATAATAAAACTAATTATTTATCATAAGAAATTTATCCTATAAATTCTTATGAATTAATTCCGTTTAAACCAAGTCTTTATTATAAACTAATTTATAATAAAACTAACTTTTCTTCTCTTTAAATTATGGAATAAATTTTTATAAGAAATTTATAAACATTCTTATTATGAAAAATCAATTCATAATTGATTTTATAAAATTAAAATAAATCAATTCATGGATTATTTTAATCTTCCATAAAAAGAATAAATTTCTATAAATTTATTTATATAAATTTCTTTATACAAATTTATTTATCCATAATTTATAAAATAAATCGCGCTGGATTTATCTTATTAATTAAACCAATTAAATTGGTTTTTCTCCCTTTAATGGCCGGCCACCCAAGGAGGGTTAACACCCTCTTTGGCCGGCCAAAACCGACCCGAACCGATCGCGAATTAAACTCATTTAATTCGCCCAAAAAGCCTTCAAAAGACTTAGCCATTTTTAGCTTCCATTGCGCCTCTGACTAACTCAAATTCGACTTATTTCTCTTGATCGGAAAATCTAATTTTCAACTCATTTTTAAATCCCTCGGATTACTCGTAGTGCGTGTGACTAAATAGGCTTTCGATTTATGTTGGCCGTCTATAATCAACTAATTATAGAATGATCATGAGTGGCACCTAGTAGTACATCATGATCCCCAATTAATCGAAAGATCAACGGTTTGACCCCAGAAGAAATTAATCTGAAACCCTTCAGCAGCTCTAATGAATCGTGCCCCATTCCCTTGACCATCTTATACCCACTTGGTTCAGGACACGGTCTATTTGTGTCAGCACCCACTAGGCTGACTATGTCACACCTAGCCCAAGTAGTTTCTTTCTCGTCCTTTGGATTTCTAATTACTCTCATGTATTTAAGAGACTTGCACTCTTAACATGATATACTCTGGCGAGAGGTTTTGAGTAACAATCCGACGATAGGCCTGGGTATACATCTCCTCGCAAGGAGTGGTGAATCCTTTGTAGGCTGTTCAAACATCTTCGGGCACTTCGGCTTATACCCAATCATCCTGGGTCCACACCTCCTTGGAGATGCTTGCTTAAGATGTTAAAGTATAAGTCTCCATGACCAAGATGACTTGAACACCGCAAGTCAAAGGAACATCGCACTTAAGCCGCAGTAAGAACTTCATTGACATTTCTATAGATGGATTCCATATGAAGTCTTACAGCTAGTCACTCCAATGAACTAGTTCCCTTAACTAGCATCCATGTTTATCTCCGGAAATCCCAATGTCACCAGCTAGTGAGAATCAGCTGATTAGAGAATAACCCATGCTAGTCTCAACAGAATTGATAGTGTCCGTTTTTATCAATTCATCGACTATGGATATTTTCAATACTTCACATTTGCACATTTAGAGATAATCACTAGTTGTGATCCTATCACAAATTCTCTTATGCTGTGAGTTGTATTGCGGACATTCAGTAGATGAGTTTAAGATCCCAATCAAATACACAAGCATGTATACTCAAATAGTGAATTATCATTTATTAATATAAATGTTTTACAATCATAAGACGATTGCCTTAGGACACTTCTCTCATATCACTAACAGAGCTCAATGCGGGGGACGAGGGCCACGGACTTCTTCTCGGACGCAGCCGACCGCCTCTCCGCCCGTGCATGTATACTATATGTTCGGGCAGGGCCTTGAGCACACTTATCCATCAATGGTCCCACAACACACCGTCGTGGAGCTGCAGTAGTAGCCTTATATCGGGCATCAGCCTATAGTGTATCTGCCTCATCAATCAGTCGGAGCTTATGTACCACAGCCTCCACCGGTACCTACCTTACCTCCACCTCCACTTGAGACGAGTTGGGTGTACGTGCTCACCCAAGAGGAGGCTTAGCAGGCAGACAAATCTATTTTCCGAGGTACCATTTTACTTTATGCATATTCTGCAGAGTTACTGATTGACAGTGGCAGTTCATATTCTTTCATATCAGGGCTATTCTTGAGCAAAGTCTATAGGTTACCAACGCTTAGGGCACAACATCTATCTGTGTCTCTACCTTCCGGGGAGGTATTGGAGATCACCTAGGAGGTCAAGTGGTGCCCGCTAGATTTTGGTAAGGTTATCCTTATTGTGGATACCTCTATTCTGGACATGATTGAGTTCGACATCATCCAAGGCATGGATTGGCTAACTGCTTCCCATGCCATCGTTCATTGCCATTCAAGGGTGGTCACCTTCTGACCTCCGGGCTAACCCTCGTGGGATTTCCTTGGCATCAGAGATGATGGTATATCGGTCATCTCCACACTTCAGGCACAGAGGCTTCTATCATAAGGGTGCCGGGGATTTTTGATTTCATTGATCAGCACGGATGTCAGTAGCAACCCTTAAATCTCAGATGTCCCTGTGGTCTGAGAGTTTCCTAATGTCTTCCTAGATGAGTTACCAGGGTTGCCTCTTAGGAGGCAAGTGGAGTTTTCTATTGAGCTGATTTCGGGGACAATGCCGACATCAAAGGCTCCGTATCGGATGGCGCCGAAGGAGTTGGATGAGCTGAAGGTTCAGCTCCAGGAGTTATTGGATAGAGGTTTCATTTGACCCAGTGTATCTCCATGGGGTTCTCCGGTATTATTTGTGAAGAAGAAGGATGGCTCTATGAGACTATTTATCGATTATCGGCAGCTGAATGCAATCACAGTCAAGAACAAGTACCCCTTTCCATGAATTGAGGATATGTTTGATCAGCTAAGGGATACATCAGTGTATTCGAAGATAGATCTGCGATCAGGTTATCATCAGCTGAGGGTCAGAACTTAGATATTCAGAAGACAACATTTCACACCCAATACAGGCATTATGAGTTTTTTAGTGATGCCATTTGGGCTCACCAATGTGCCTGCAGAGTTCATGGATCTCATGAACCGGATATTTCTGGAGCACTTGGACCAATTTGTCATTGTATTGATTGACGACATCCTGATCTACTCTCGTTCACCAGAGGAGCACGCTCGTCACCTTCGCATCATTTTAGAAATGCTCCGGCAGGAGCAATTATATTCGAAGTACAAAAGTGTGTTTTTTGATTATCTTCTGTAGGTTTTCTCTGTCATGTTGTTTCCAGCAGAGACATTTCTATCAACCCCCAGAAGATTGAAGCTGTCACTAGTTGGGAGCAACCCAAGTCAGTTCATGAGGTGCACAGTTTTTTAGGTTTGGCTAGCTATTATCGACGCTTCGTCGAGGGCTTTTCTAGTATTGCTGCACTGTTGACATGTGATGGACCCAATCACTAGTGTCATGAATGAATCTAAAATTTAGATATTTATAAATTGAAACCCCTAGCTCACAAAATGGAATATAGTATAGGGGCCTCAAGTTGTAGTTTTTCAAGGACTAGTTGTGAATGTTTAGTTCAAGCTTGAAAGTTGTTTGTCATTAAATGTTTTGGGTTTTCTAATAAAATGGGGGGTTTTTGCGATAATGAATGAAATAACAATTCAGAATGAAATAGACTGAACTTAGCTAAAGCATGTAATGAATTAGGAAATTACGGGAATTGAACTTAACCTATTTAACAACTGAGCAATTAAATTCAAACAATGGAATTGGAATTCAAGAATTAATTGTAGGAAACTAATTGCAAGAAATTAATTGTAGAAATTAAAAACTAGAACGAAACAATACTTGAGAACTTGACTTGAAGTGTAATTGGAACAAACTAGAGCAATGTAAAGAAATACATGTTTAAAACCAAAACTATCCTAAATTGAACACCAAATCAATTCCTAATCAAAACATCCCTTTGCCGTCACACAAAGGATGAGCTAGAAACCCTCTGAACTCAAAAACCAATGAAGAAGAACTTCCAAGATCAGTTCGCAATTGACTTGTGCGTATTGGTCTTCCTGATCGGTCATTGGATCGATCAAATCTTCTCCTGATCGGACTGGGGACCGATCAGAGGCGGATCTGTCTGATCGCAGTGAACGATCGGAAGCTGAAATCACTCCAAAATCTCCTCCATCTCGATCGACTGGATGACGATCGATGCTCAGGAACCATCAAATGCTTCCGAGAACCCCTCTAAGCTTCGACAGCTCTCTGGACGACAGAAATCTAGCGATCGGCAATGGATCAATCGATGAAAATAGAGCTCCGGCGACACCCTCACCTAAGCTTCCAAAAAACACAATCGATTAGCAAACTGAATAAGGAGATTACCTCTATGATCCGAAATCTTGACAAGAACTAGATCTAATGTTGGTTGCGCGCGATCTAAGAAGAAAACTATAAAGAAAAAATGATGAACTCAGAAGAAATTCGAAGAACACTTGCGATCTCTGCTACTACGCGACGACGACAGACCTGGGGAAGAAGTTCTATTTTATTGGTTAGAAATGGACGGCTGAGATCCTCTTCTTGTAATCCAACGGTCAGATCAAGTCAGATCGAACCCAAACCTTCCGGGTCTCAATCAAGGGTCAGGATCTGCCTCTCAGTAGCTTGGATCTTCCAGATTTGCAACGGATGACTCAGATTACCCTGATCATTGAATGGACGGCTTAGACCCTCTCGAGCTTGATCCAACGGCTGGATTAACTTTGATTTGGCCCAAACTTTCAGATCTTGATCCATGGGCTTGATTAACTCTATCTTGAGCTTGGATTGATTAGAAGTTGACAGATGGCTCAGATCTAGCCGTTTCTTGATCGGACGACCCATATTAATCTGATGCTTGATCATCTTGATCCGGATGCAATTCTGACTCAAGCTTGATCCAATCTGATCTAGGTCCATGATCATTTGAAGCCTACAAAATTAGATTCAAATTTAAGTGCCAAAATATCTCAAATATAGAAAGATTTGAATCAAAAGCTAAAATAGAGGTAATTCATGAAACCTAATGTAAATGCAAACTTAAGCATATAAAAGTGGATCAAAGCATGGATTTGAAACCCTAAATTTATCAACAAAATGGTAATTATCAACATGCCTGACCAGAAAGGGCGTTAAGTTTATTTGGACCAAGGTCTGCGAGACCAGCTTCTAGGAGCTGAAGCAGCGGTTGGTATCTGCACCAGTTTTAGTACTACCTTCGGGAGAGGACGACTTCATTTATTATACCGATGCATCCTACCAAGATTTGGGCATAGTACTCATGCAACACAGGCGGGTGGTTGCTTATGCTTCTCGGTAGCTGAAGGAGCATGAGAAGAACTACCCTATACACGATCTGGAGCTAGCCGCTATTATCTTCGCATTGAAGATTTGGAGGCATCACTTGTATGGTATCACCTTCGAGATCTTCACGGACCATAGGAGCCTCAAGTATTTGTTCACTCAGAAGGAGTTGAATCTCCGACAAAGGAGATGGATGAAGTTCCTGATGGATTATGACTGCACCATTAGCTATCATCCAGGGAAAGCTAATGTGGTCGTCGATGCACAGAGCAGGAAGTCCAGAGGGGTTCTTGCCTGTCAGCGAGTGATGGTCACAGAGATGATCCAGGGTTTCTTAAAGCTGGGGTTAGAGGAGCGGACATAGACGGAGAGAGGTTTGCTTGTGACCATGGTTGCACAGTCAGCAATTAGACTAAGGATCCGAGAGGCACAGGCTAGTGACCAACATCTGTAGTTCCTGGGCAGCCGTATCGACACCGTGCAGCTGACAGATTTCACCCGAGATGATGAGGGCATCCTGTTGTTCTGAGGGAGGCTGTGTGTGCCAAAGTCGCACCTGGTCATAGAGGAGCTGTTACAGGAGGCACATCGCTCGTGGTTTGCTATTCACCCTGGCGGGACTTGGATGTATCGAGAGTTGAGACGTTCCTACGGGTGGAACGGTATGAAGAAGGACATCACGGATTTCGTAGCTAGATGTCTTCTATGCCAGCAGGTTAAGGCTAAACACTAGAGACCTGCTAGGTAACTTCAGATGATTCCCATTTCAAAGTGGAAGTGGGAACACATCACTATGGATTTTATGGTAGGGCTGCCTAGGACTAGGAGAGGTCATGACACGATTTGGGTGATCGTTGATCGATTAACCAAATAGGTGCATTTCTTGGCTATCCGAAGGATGAAGTCTTTGGACAGACTAGCTGAGTTATATTGTCAAGAGATTGTTAGGCTGCATGGAGTTCCCCTGAGCATCATATCAGACAGAGATCCTCGGTTCACATCTCATTTTTGGCAGAGTCTGCAGATGGCCATGGGTACAGACCTTCAATTCTGTACCGCTTTTCATCCCTAGATCGACGGACAGTCAGAGCACACAATTCAGATGCTGGAGGATCTGCTGAGATCTTGTGTTATGGATTTCGGAGGCAACTGAGAGGACCATTTGCATTTAGTTGAGTTTGCCTACAACAACAGCTATCATTCGACGATTTAGATGGCGTCGTCTGAGGTGTCGTATGGTAGGGCATGTCGGACACCCACCCTCTGGGAGGTGGTTGGAGAGGACCAGCTGCTAGGTCCTCATAGAACTCAACAGGAGGCAGAGTTAGTATGCACCATCAGACGGAGGATGTCAGAGGCACATGGCCGCCAGAAGAGTTATGTAGATCAGAGACGAAGACCTCTGGAGTTCTCAGGTGGCAACCATGTGCTTCTTCGTGTTTCAGCCACGAAATGGGTGAAGAGGTTTGGCCTCAGAGGTAAGCTAGCTCTGCGGTACATTGGACCCTTCTAGATTCTGGAGCGGATTGGAGTCGTAGCTTACCGTTTGGCACTTCCCCCTTCTCTGGCCTGTGTGCATGATGTATTCTACATTTCATTGTTGAGGAGATACGTGGCCGACCCAACACATATTCTATCTGAGGTATCGATTTCGCTTCAGCCATACGCGACATATGAGGAGGTTTCGGTGTGGATTCTGGAGCACGGGGAGCGTCAGCTACGTAACAAGACAATCCGGCTAGTTAAAGTCAGATGGCAGCATCATTCAGATGTCGAGGCGACCTGGGAGCTCGAGGATTCTATCAGAGCTCGCTACCCCCCACTTATTTGCATGAGGTATGTGTGGATTATTTCATTTAGTACTTGTATTACATGATTTCGTTCTGTAGTTTGTACTGTATAATCGTACCTGGCACAACTAGATAACAAATTTGGGGACCAAATTCTCATTGGTGGGGGAGAATGTTAAAAATAAGAAAAAAGGGGGTTAAGAGCAAAATTACCTAAACTTAGGGGCTCAAGTGGGGATAGCCAAACATTGAGGGGTTATTCGCAAAAGGCCAACCCTTTAATTACTTCCTTTCCCTTCTCCCCGGTGGTAGATCGCGAAACCCGATTTCCCCCTTCTTCTCTTCTTGGTCACCATAGATTCTCAGTGCTCGATCGCGATCCTGAAGCATCTTCTCCTCTGTCTCTAATCTCACCGGAGACGGATCTAGCTGATCATTCTCCTCTCTTTAACGTCTTCTTCCGTTGGTGTGCTCTCGGGTTTCCTGGGCGTGGCTGACTTGGGAGTTCTAGAGCGCATCTAGGGTTGGGTTCGGGAGCAGACAAGAATCACCGTCTGTCTCCCTATTCTCTTCCTTTCTCTTCTACTGGTGAGTCCCTTTGCCTTTGATCTAGCATTTGATCTTGTGAGGCAAGCTGTTCCGGTATTTGTGTGATCCGTAGCTCCCTGACCATGATGCGATTTCCTCTCTTCATTGCAGTTGTGTTGCGGGATTTTGCGACACAAGGTTTGGGCGGAGGAGCTAGCTGAGTGTTAGAGCCGTATGTGTTGATCTCTCGGTGGTGATCTATTCCTGCTGAAGGCTGGGACAGATTTGAGTACCAGTGCCATCCAGGTAAGGAATCTCGATTCTATAATGTTTGTCGGCTAAACTTAGGAATTGTGATTGAGTTTGTGGTGATTGGAGCTGTTATTTTTCCTTCTTGTCGAGAACCACACAGTTTGAGTTAGGTTTTGAGTTTTTTTATTGTTCTTTCTGATCTTGTTTTCTTGATGTATCATGAGTTTAATTTTTAGAAGTTGTTTGATTCGTTGTTTCCTTTTTGTTGTGAATGTATTTGGTATTAAATTAGAGTCTATGTTGAGGATTTAATTTCGTTTGCCTCTGAACAGGTTGGTTTTGTGTAGCCTCTGTTTTGATGAGTATTTGCTGTACTTGGCATTATGTTTCAGATTAGATAATGAAGCTGAGAATTAGCTAGGGTTTGTGTGTTAGATCGATCATGATCTGGGATTTGCTTGGGAATTTTAGTTTGAATTGATCTAATGTGGTGATTGAGGTAGGAGTGAAGTTTCCTTTGGTTTGATGTTGGCACAAGGCAGTAATCTCTGATTGAGAAATCTTGGTGTTCCTTTTGGGTGTGCGGTTGTGGGCTTTCATTAGGAGGAGAGGTTATTAGTATATAGTAGATCGTGGAGTTTTTGGGGTTAATAGATTTGGCTTTACGGCTAACTTGGAGTAGGGATTGATTTTAATTTTGCTTAGCGTGTAACGAAGCTAATTTATAAATCGTATAATTAGCTAAGTCGTATTTGTTTTGATCCAGGACATTGATTGTCGCGGCTATCTGCGTTACGGAGATTATTTTTAATGGGGAGTTTGTTGGATCGGGAATAACGATAGAGGGGGGGGTGAATATCGTAAACGTTTCGGATTTAGAAAGAGTATGCACAGCGGAAAATTAACACTAAAACCAAACGCAAACACCACGATTTACTTGGTTCGGAGTCGCGGTCGGCTCCTACTCCAAAGCCCACAGTCGTTGACCGTTTACTGCGGGCAATTCTATAAGTGCGCAAAACGTTTTCTGCGGGCTTTTGAAAACTGCTTGGGTCAAGTACTTAGAATCAATTTTGAAACCAATTTAGATCAAGTATTTTTGAAGCAGTTTTGAGAGAAAAAAATAGATTAAGTACTTTGAAAACAGTTTTGAAAAACACTTAGCTTTTTGAAGAAAGGATAAATTTTTGAAAACTTTTGAAAAAAATTTTAACGCTTCTCTCATTCCCTATCTCTTTCCCTATCTCTCCCCCTTTGCCATATATCAAAAACAAAGCAATATAGTAAATAAAAATAAACTGCATAATGATATAACAGAATAATGTGCTGTACTGAACCAAATCAAGATATAAATTGAACTGGACCAATTTCAATTATCTCTTTAGGGTCCTGTCTAACCCAATTAGCTACTTATTAACTGTTATAAGCAGTAGTTTTCGCTAGGGTTAGTCAAGTTAGGTGTTCTGATCAAGTTAGATTTTCTAAGCTTGACACATAACTTGATTACTGTTTAAGTTGTATTTAGTGCCCCAATTACTGCAGATGCACTGACTTAAAGCATCTTGAATTAAGGTAAAGACCTAAGCATCTCAACCCATTCTAGGTTATCAATCAATAATACCCTAAGGTGCTTGTGAGATGCTGGCTTCTAGATCTATAAGTGCATGCAGTTCTAGGGTTAGGGCCTAGGCTAAGTCCATTTGCGAAAAAGACCCTAGTTTTGAAGGGGGTGGTTTTCCAAAAAAAAAAACTAAGTCGAAAGAATTTAAAAAAACGGCTAAACAGATTTTCAACCTATTTAAAGGTTGATTTTGAAATCAAGTAAAATTATTTTAGAAACTGATTTAAAAAAAAACAGTAAGAAAACCAAAAAATAGAGTAAACCTATTCTACCAAGCATAATCCTAGCTGCCTTCTTAGTGAGCTGAACTCAAACTTAGGTAGGGGTTTAGTGAATATGTCAGCTAAGTTGGATTTAGAGTCTACATGCTTAAGGACTATCTCACCCCTGGCTACGTGGTCTCTTACAAAGTGGTGTTTAACTTCTATGTGTTTAGTTCTCTAGTGTTGGATTAGGTTCTTAGTTAGATTAATTGAGCTTATATTATAAATGAAGACTTGGGTTTGATTGTAGTCAAGCTGGAAGTCCTTAAGAGTGTGCATTACTCATAAGAGTTGTGCTACACACTCTCCTAAAGCAACATACTCAGCTTCAGTTGTGGATAAAGCTACACAGTGTTGCTTTCTGCTGCACCAACTTACTAGACTGTTTCCTAAAAGTTGGCAGCTTCCACTGGTACTTTTTCTATCTAGCTTACAACCAGCATAGTCAGAGTCTGAATATCCTAATAGTTTAAATGTTGAGGTCCTAGGATATCAAATCCCTACATTTAGGCTGCCCTTAATATATCTCAATATTCTTTTTAGCGCCGCTTAGTGCGTTTCCTTAGCACAGGTTTGGTACCTAGCACATATTCCTACAAAAAAGAGGATATCAGGTCTGCTTGTTGTAAGGTACAGTAGACTTCCAATCATGCTTCTATAGAGTTTAAGGTCTACTGGTTTTCCATCAGGGTCACTATCTATTTTTACATTTGTGGCCATTGTTAGTGAGAGCCCTAGAGCCAATCATGTGATGGTTGTTGTATGGACTCATTGTATCATATTTCATATATATAAAGGCATTTGATTATGGTTATTATACTTACTTGTATTGGTGCCAAATAACTGAGTGTAATAACGTCCTTGGTAGTAGGTTCATATCTATATCAATCGATTGGTTGAATCGATAGTGAGATGATATAGAGAACACTACTCTTAATTATTCCTAGTCAAGTATTAACATTCAGGGACAATGTTAATGCATAGAGACTAGCATGTAGGTCAACACGATGACTTGATCTCACAAGTCATGGATATGAGATATCAAGTTGACACATGAGTATGCATTGGAGAATGTATACTGAATGACCCATCATGAGAAAGTATCATGGATCATTATATGAGTATCATATACTTTCTCATGTGACTATTAGTATGACTATTAGTCCTTAGACCTGAAGTCACCATAGTTCCCTACATAAGGAGTTATGTACTTTGGTTTCGTCAAACGTCACCCGTAACTGGGTGGACTATAAAGGCGATTACTGGGTATGTAACAAATTATGCGGAGGGATGTGAGTGATGTAGATGGGATCTATCCCTCCTATATGACGGGAGAGATATCATAGTCTTGATAGAGTGAGATCACTAAGTGCATGGCCATGCCCAAATAAGGCAATATGAGATATTGAGCTTATTTGATTATAGTGAGTCTACTTGGAGTTCAAGACACATAGATTGATTGGAGGATGACACGGTCTATGCTTCATAGAAGATCAATCTAGATATCGATGATAGAAGGACATTGTCACATAGTATGAAAGTCATAATTAGTAGTCACATTGGTGATGTTGGATCTCAATATTCTTGTAACTTGGGTAGCAATGATGTGTTGCTAGATACCGCTCATTGCTTATGTTTCTAAGAGGTTAGAAGCATTGCCAACGTTACAAGAACCTATAGGGTCACACGCAAAGAACAAATAGATGGAGAAAAAGTGAAGTCAAGTTTGACTTGGCTAAATATGGAAAGTCCATAAAAGGCAAGTTTGACTTGACCCAAATCCAAATCAAGTTTGACTTGACTTGGTTCCACTTCAAGTTAGACTTGACATGGGAGAAGAAATGGAGTCAAGTTTGATTTGACTAAATATGGAAAGTCCATAAAAGGCAAGTTTGACTTGACCCAAAAGGCCACCTCACCTTGACTTGACCAAGTGATGACTTGGCTTGGTATTTGACCAATGATGATGCTCCACATCATCTCCAAAGGTTGTAACCCCCCCATTTGAATTTGAATTCAAATTGAAAGGGGGTTATGGCAGGCCACTTAATGGCCATTAATGGCCATTATGTGGCCGACCACAATGGGAGAACAAAACAAGGTTTTGTTCCATTTTTCAGAGGTGGGTCTTCTCTTCTTCCTCCTCCAAGTGTTGGTGCTCTTCTTCTTCTTCTCCTCTTGGCCGAACCCTTGAAAGGTGCTAGCACACCTAAAGGGTTTCCTCCATCCACTTTGTTCGCGTGGATACTTCTAGAGGGACGGCACTTGACGTCCTAGAGATCCGACATCCAAAAGGAGCGAGCGGGATTAAGCGGGGCACGCACCAAAGGTAAAATGGTTTATCCCTCTTTAGATCTTGGAGTAGATCGAGTTTTGAGCATGAAATGAATACGTGATTTTTCGTTTCGGAATTTTTCTTCGCACGAGATCCATGGCTTTGGGTTCTCGGGGTTTCCGCGACGCGAAAAGGCGGTTTTTGCTGCCCGAAAAATCCAACAGTGGTATCAGAGCCACGTGCGAAGCACGTATTTATTTTTTTTGTATGGGATACAAAATTTAGAGTAGTTTATGATTCTGTAATTTTTCTAATTTTTAGGATTTTATGAGTATTCTTCTCGTAGAGGCGAAGCAATGAGTGCGAAGCACTTGTACACTTCGACCACCGAGAAAAACTTCTCCGAAACGGCAAGTTTCGCCCAAATAGATTTTGGGACAGCGGGTTAGGCACTGTTAGATCGCGATACGACACTCACGAAATTAATTTCGTGAGTAGGGGCGCCGCCCCTAACCCCGCAAGGGGCCTTGTCACGTGATTGTGCCCGAAACCCGCTTAACGGGACCGCCGTGGAGTTGTGGCTCATAAAATTCGTAAAATACATAGAAAAAAATTAGATAAATTTTTGTAAAATACATAATTTTGAATTATGTACAGTAGTGTGATGGTCATGGCCCAAGACCCTATTTTAATTAGATTAAAATATGTGTGTAATTCATATTACGGCCTGCGTGCCGTTATTTGTGTTGTGTGTGTTGTATTGTGATTGCGACCTGCGTGTCGGCCTTTTATTTATTATTTCTGTTAAAATTAGTTTAAGACTCGAATGTAACTCGAGTATAAATTTTGTAATGTACAAAATTGAAGATGAAGGAAATTCTGGAGAAGACGGATTCGTGGGAAGCAAGCCGACAACACATGGGGTTCTGGAAGGAGGAGCTTGGAGAAGCTGCTGCCTAGACCCTAGGTTGACCAAAGGATCTTCTCATTAGCTTGAGAAGATCTTAGTAGGGCCATGACTAATCACACTTTAATTTTCTTGTATATTTTATTTTTTGCTTATATGTATGTGATGCATGTTAGTATAGAATAGAATATACATGAGTGTATGTGATGCACATGTAATGTGGGAACCACATCTTGATGTGCACCTAATATACATTTAGGTTAAATTAGATTTAATAAATGCCTGAATACGATGCACATCATCGATTAGATTAGATCTAAATCGAAATCAACTCGTATATGCCTAACGAGCCTTGATACCCATCACTACCACGATCATATGCGATTGTTGAATCTGCCAAAGCAGAGCAATGCATTTAATCGTGGTGGGATGCGGAGGGACAACCTTGGTCCCGCCTATCACGCTTGGGTTAGATTGAGCTTAATTAGATTGAGTAACTAGTTAGCTCAATTGGATCGAGCCTAACTATAGGCATACTCCAATAGTTGGAAAGGTAGGACAAGATCGCATTTATCAATAGTCTTGGGCGATTTAGCCAAAGCTAACTCAAGATTATTCATAAATGTTAATTCTCGATCCTATAAACAAGAGTTGCATAGAGATGTAATTGGTAATTAGTACCTACCGATCATACTAAGTCTTGGGCCATTTAGCCAAAGCTAACTCAAGGCGTAGTATGATGTGGATCTTGACCTACGAGAATTATAGTTAGTTGGTGTGGATCTAGTAGTGTGGTTTTACCACATCTATGACTCGATTCTACCATAGCCCTATAATTCAGTGGGAGCATCATTTAATTAAAGGCCTAGTTAAATGATAAATAAAATATGATACAATCGTGGATATTTATTTTCTGCATTTTATGTTGTAGATTACCATGTCAAACACGAACACTCTCTCTCTACGATCTGTTCTTGAGAAGGACAAGCTCCTAGGAGCTAATTTCCTGGACTGGTACAGGAATCTGAGGATAGTCCTCACGCAGGAACGTAAGCTGTACGTTCTGGAGCAAGCAGTTCCTGATGCACCACCAGCCTCTGCCGCTCGTAGTGTTAGAGATGCTCATCAGAAGCATCTAGATGACGCGTTAGACGTGTCATGCCTAATGCTATGCTGTATGTCTCCTGAGCTTCAGAAGCAACACGAGAAAATGAATGCTTTTGATATGATTGGCCATCTCAAGCAACTATATCAAGGGCAGGCAAGGCATGAGAGGTTTGAAGTAACTCATGTAACACCCCAAATTTGTCAATGTAAAATCATGACGATGTATGAAAATGGTTATAATGAAATGATATAAATTTCATGCAATCACATGCTATGAAATGTCATGAATGCATGAAATATTATATTCATGAAATATTATTATCATGAAATATTAGCATGAAATATTATATTCATGAAATATTATTATCATGAAATATTATCATGAAATAGTAACTTGTAACACCCGCCCTTATATCTACCCTAAAGGCGGGGTTACGGATCCATACATTCATATCATTCATTATGCTAAGCATGTATAACCAGTGGAAATCAATTATACTACAAGAAGTGTAGTAAGCAGGCATTATTAAAGACTAATTTACCAAGCAAGGTTTTCTCATTTCTTTTATATCTACATGTATTTACAAGCTAATAGGAAGATCATTTAACACACTATAGCATGGAATCTCAAGTAAGAACATAGCAAAAGTTATCTAGTCTTAGATACATGCAAAAGAAGCATTCATAAGCAACAGAAAATAGTAAATATCTGGCATTTTACTTAGCATGCATACCACAAGAATTAGACATTAATGATAGTATTATCTAACATGACATAGGTTCCATATCTCTAACTTAATCAACGGTAGAGTAGTCATAATCATCACACATTCAGAGTATAGTAATACAATTTCAATCTTTTATTGGAAGCAGTTTAGATTCTAGGCAAAATAAGGTAGATAAGAATCTTTCATCCTTTCCCGAGCCATCACCACACACATCCTCTAGCTTTCCCTCTGCCTCTTCCTTTAGTTCAAGTATTTCTTACCGCTATCTGCAGCATAAGAAAACAACATGAAACTAGTAAGCAAAACATGCTTAGTAAGAATCCGGGCCTACTCGCAAAACTATATCGATACATCATATCATGTACTCAGTAATCCAGACAGAACTATAAGCATCATAAGCATCACATCACATATTTCTAAGTGCTTTACAGCACAAGATCATATCAAGATAAAATCATAAGCATCATATCAAACATTTCTAAATGCTTTACAGAACAAGATCATCACATAATGAGAACATGTTTTTCAAAGAGTTCCATAAAGGTAAATACTTTAAAATATCATATCATCATCTAGGGCCCAGTTGTAGTACCACATCAAGCGCGTTCCCTAATAAATTGGGGTAGCGAGCCACCAATCAAATTAGAGCAGGACCTTCCGTCCT
Source organism: Boesenbergia rotunda (assembly GCA_024364735.1). Lineage (NCBI taxonomy): Eukaryota > Viridiplantae > Streptophyta > Magnoliopsida > Zingiberales > Zingiberaceae > Boesenbergia > Boesenbergia rotunda. Next base: position 114,770 of record JAGFNQ010005646.1, read on the forward strand.
ACCAATGCCATGACCTTCAGTTAACATGCACATTGGATTTGTTTAACGACCCCCTTCCGAGTCGGGTACACAACTTTCAAAGTAAAGTAATTTATCATGCAATTACTCATATATATATATGCCTAAAGGTACTCTTAATCACATCTTTAAGGGACACACCACACATCAAGGGTGCTCTTGATCCCCTAGGGACACACCACACATTCGGGTGCTCTTGATCCCAGTTTCAATAGAGTATCCCTTTTTAAGCATATCATCAAACACATCATGTTCATATCATCAGGGTGCCCCATGGGCTATAAGGCATGCTTTTATACCTAACAAGTTAGGTCACATACATTATACACATATCACATAATTAGTAGCATGCTTCGTGATTTCATTAAGTACTTCCCAACTCTAGAACTAGGGTTGGCCGAAAGTTACAAGTAAGGAGTTTGGTTTTCCCATCAAGCATTCATTCAAGCATTCTTACAAACACTTCACTTATACCATTAAGCATGGATATATCATAAGGAAAATCATACAACCTTAAACCCTAATTCCCCTAGGGTTGGCCGAAACATTGTAGAGTAGGGTAGGCTAAGTTTTTGACATCCCATCTTCACACAAACATTTGCACGACCACTTTATTTACACTACTAATCATGGGAACATAATAGAATAGCAAGCAACCCAAAAGCTCTTAGTGTTCCTCCTCTTGGCCGAAACCTTGTAGGGTACCAAACCCTAATTTTTGTTCTCTCAAAAATTTGGAAACAACACATATGGGTATATAGTCCCTAGGGCACTAGCATGTATCAAGATTTGATCAAAAAAAACTTCTCTTGGACCTCCACCCATAGGTGGCCGAAACTTGTAGGGTACCAAACCCTAATTTTTGCCTTCTCAAAAATTTGGAAAACAACATACATCCATACCCTAAGTTCCTAGGGATATCCTCATGCATCAAGAAGCAACCAAACCCTATTCCATGGTGGTGGCCGAATGGTCACAAGGGAGGAACTCCCATTTTCCAAAAGCAACCACAAGAAAAACATACAATCAACCGAAAGCGATTACACTGCAGGCGAGAGGATACTTACATCCTAGCGCTGGAATTTAACCTTCTTTAAATCGTAGGGTACCCTACACTTGAAGGGTATGTGAAAACCTTTTTTTTTTTCCAAATTTCCTCTAGGACTCCTTGGTCTTGGTAGAGGGCAATGGCACTTGGACTCTCCCTCTTGCAATTACCCTAGGGTTAGAACCCTAAGATGATGTTTTCGAAAATGGTAAAAAAAAGAAGAGGATGAAGGAGGTTTCGGTGGGGAGAAGTGAGAAAGAAGAAGAGAAGAAAAGGAAGTTATTCCAACTTCCCTTATTTATACTTCTCTCATGAAAAGACATGTCTCTTCACTCTTACACACTTAACAAGCATGTTCCTTACTCCTTCTACATGAAATATTGCTTGGTTCATTGGTTATGACATGGTGAGTGCAACTAGGAGGTTCAAGGTTCAATCCTTGCTTCCTCCTTTCTAGCTCTTCTTTTTATCACAATTTGCACTAACCCATATCAAAGCCCATTAAGCCAAGCCCATCATGAAATTTCATAATATTAATAATATTTCATGAATCTAATATTTCATGATAATATTTCATGATAATAATATTTCATGAATATACTATTTCATGATAATATTTCATGATAATAATATTTCATGAATATAATATTTCATGCTAATATTTCATGATAATAATATTTCATGAATATAATATTTCATGCATTCATGACATTTCATAGCATGTGATTGCATGAAATTTATATCATTTCATTATAACCATTTTCATACATCGTCATGATTTTACATTGACAAATTTGGGGTGTTACAATCCTCCCCCTCTTATAGAAAGTTCGTCCCGAACTTAAAACAGTTCCGGGTACTTTGATCGCATCGTATCTTCCTGTTCCCAGGTGGCTTCTTCGAACTGCTTGTTCCGCCACAGAACTTTCACTAAGGGTATTTCCTTGTTCCTTAGCCTTTTAACTTCCCGATCGAGGATCTGGATCGGCCGGCGTTCGGAACTAAGGCTCTCCTGTTCTTGCACTGGTGGGGGTTCTATAATTTGAATCGCATCAGGGATACACTTCTTGAGCATCGACACATGGAAGACGTTGTGGATAGCCGCCATTTCTGGCGGTAACTCCAGTTCGTAGGCCACCTTGCCTACTCGTCTCAAAATCTGGTAGGGTCCCACGTATCGTGGACTCAGTTTCCCCCTTTTTCCGAATCTCATCACCCCTTTCATAGGGGCTACCTTCAGAAATACCGAATCTCCAACCTCGAACTCAAGTGGTCGACGTCGTTTATCGGCGTAGCTCTTCTGCCGACTCTGAGCAGTCTCTATCCGCTGGCGGATATTCTTTATAGCCTGAGTGGTCTCATCAATAATATCGGTCTGGAGTCCCATCTCCCTCTTTTCACCACTCTCATGCCAGCATAAAGGAGATCTGCATTTTCTTCCGTACAGTGCTTCGTACGGTGCCATCCCGATAGTAGCCTGATAACTGTTGTTATAAGCAAACTCTGCCAGGCTCAGGTATCGACACCAGCTTCCCTTGAAGTCCAAGGTGCAAGCTCGTAACATATCTTCTAGTATCTGGTTTACTCGTTCAGTCTGCCCGTCAGTCTGGGGGTGAAAGGCTGTACTGAACTTCAGTTTCGTGCCAAGGGCCTTCTGCACGTGTCCCCAAAAATCAGAAGTAAATCGACCATCTCGGTCAGAGACGATGGTCTTGGGAATCCCGTGTAGTCGGACAATCTCCTTGACGTACAGTTGAGCCAGCTGCTCAACTGAATAAGTCATCCTGATAGCCAGAAAATGCGCGGACTTGGTCAGTCGGTCCACAATAACCCATATACTATCATATCCATTCGTAGTCCGAGGTAGCCCTGATATGAAATCCATAGATATGTCCTCCCATTTCCACTCGGGAATAGGTAGAGGCTGCAGAACTCCCCCAGGTCTCTGGTGTTCTGCTTTGACCCTCTGGCAGGTCAAACACCTGATAATAAAATGGGCTACATCTTTCTTCATGCCGGACCACCAAAATTTGCTCTTCAGATCCTGATACATCTTGGTAGACCCAGGATGCATCACATAAGGTGTTCCGTGAGCTTCTTCGAGTATCCTCGTCCGTAAGTCGGAGTCGTCGGGAACACATAATCGATCCTGGAGATATAAGACTCCGCTATCGGAAATCCGGAATCCCTCGTCCTTGCCTTCAAGAATCTCCTGCCTGATTCTCTGAAGACTCGGATCGAGATTCTGCTTCTCCAGAATACCATCAAATAATGTCGGCGCAATCTGTAGGGTAGAAAGCCATCCCGATATAATCTCGATTCCGAAATCCATAATCTCCTCCCCTAAGGGTCGTGACAAAACTGATAAAGACAACAATGCAGCACAAGATTTCCTACTGAGAGCATCTGCTACCTTGTTGGCTTTTCCCGGATGGTACAAGATCTCGCAGTCGTAGTCCTTGACCAACTCGAGCCATCAGTGTTGTCGCATATTCAAGTCCTTTCGGGTGAAGAAATACCGCAGACTCTGGTGGTCAGTAAAGACTTTGCACTGAGTGCCATATAAATAATGCCTCCAAATTTTCAGCGTGAAGACCACCGCTGCTAATTCCAAATCATGGGTAGGATAATTCTTTTCATGTTCCTTTAATTGTCTAGAGGCGTAGGCAATCACCTTCCCATTTTGCATAACTACAGCTCCGAGTCCCAGTTTGGATGCGTCGCTGTACATATCGAAACCCGTATCACTTTCGGGAAGAGTCAATATAGGAGCGCTAGTCAGCCTCCTTTTCAGTTCAGAAAAGCTCTTCTCACATTCGTCGGTCCATACATATTTCTTGTCTTTCTTAGTCAGAGCTGTCATAGGAGCTGCAATCCGAGAGAAATTCTCTACGAATTTTCTGTAGTATCCAGCTAGCCCCAGAAAACTTCTGACCTCGCTGGCATTCTTGGGTCTGGACCAGTTACTTACGGCCTCAATTTTGATTGGGTCGACCATCACTCCGTCCTTGGAGATAACATGTCCCAAGAATGACACTTGATTCAGCCAGAACTCACATTTCAAAAATTTAGCATACAGTTGTTCTTTCTGAAGAATCTGTAATACTATACTCAGGTGCTCTGCATGCTCTTCGAAAGTCCTTGAATAAATAAGGATGTCGTCGATGAAGACGATCACAAATCTGTCGAGAAATGCCGAGAAAATCCGATTCATAAGGTCCATGAATATTGCCGGAGCATTAGTAACTCCAAACGGCATCACTACGAACTCATAATGTCCGTATCTCGTCCGGAAAGCAGTTTTGGGTATATCCTCATTTTTCACCCGGACTTGGTGATAACCAGACCTCAGATCGATCTTAGAGAAAACCGTAGCTCCCTTTAACTGATCGAACAGGTCATCTATCCTGGGTAGAGGGTACCTGTTCTTTATGGTCACATTGTTTAATGCCCGATAGTCGATACACATACGCATCGACCCGTCCTTCTTTTTGACGAACAGTACGGGAGCTCCCCAGGGGGAATGACTAGGGCGGATAAGTCCCTTGTCGAGTAGCTCTTGTAGCTGTCCTTGCAGTTCTTTCAATTCAGTCGGCGCCATTCGGTATGGTGCTTTCGAGATGGGGTTAGTACCAGGAATTAAATCAATGGCAAATTCAACATCTCTTTCAGGTGCTAACCCAGGTAAGTCGTCAGGAAATACCTCTGGATAGTTGCATACGACTTCGACGTCTTCTAGCTTCGGGTCCTCTGTAGGACGAGTATCAACCACATGAGCTAGAAATCCAGAACATCCATTCTCTAACATTTTCCTTGCTTTCAGAGCCGATAAGAATTTGCCAGTCTTCTTCTTCGGCTCACCGATAAATTCAAAGAGAATTCCCGTCTCGGGTCGGAAGATAACTCTTCGTTTACGGCACTCGATAGAAGCGCCGTATTTATTCAAGAAATCCATGCCCAATATCAGATCATAATCGGCCATATCAAGCACTATTAGATCGCAGTAGAGCTCCCTATCTGCGATGCTGATCGGTGTGGCCCGTAGCATTTGGGTAGAGGCCATCACCTCTCCCGAGGGCAATGTAGTCAGAAACTTGCAATCTAGTTCTTGCAGTGGCATATCATATCTCGTGGCATATAGCATGGAAATAAAGGAATGCGTTGCTCCAGTGTCAAATAATGCAGTAGCAGGATGACTGTAAATAATTATCTGACCTGTGACAACGGTAGAGGCAGTCGCCACGTCTTCCTTTGTAAGCGAGAAAACCCGGGCGTTTGTCGTAGCAGGCGGGGCTTCCAATCGCCCCTGATAAATAGGAGTACCATCGATGACAGCCTGCATATGGTGAAGCTGGGGAGGAGCACCTTTGTGCTGAATATACTGCTGCTGAGGTGCCTTAGCGGCAGTAGGACACTCTCTGGCAAAGTGTCCTTCCTTCCCGCAAGTATAACATCTCTTGGCACCCCATAAGCATGCCCCGAGGTGCATCTTCCCACAGGTGGCACAAGGAGGGTGCTTAGGCTTCTTGCCTTTCAAATCACCAGTAGACTTGTTCCATGACTTTCTTTTTCCATTGTGGTTCTTCTTCCAGTGGGGGTTAGTGTTCCGAGTCCTTTGATTTTCCGACTGACTCTGATTCTGTGTACTGGCTGGGGCCTGCTTCTGCTGGCTGATATTCTTCAGATAGTGCTCAGCATTCAGGGCGCCGCTGACTAGCTCTTCTGCAGTCTGTGGCCTATGAACGCCACCGGCTACACTCAGAGCAATGTCGGGCCTAAGCATTCTTAGCATTAATCTGACCCTTTCCCTTTCAGTACTGACCAGCTCCGGACATAATCGTGCCAGTCGGTTAAATTTCTGGACGGCCTCGTTGACAGAGAGATTCCCCTGTCGAAATTCGGTGAACTCATCAAATGCTGTTGGTCACCCTCATATGGAAGAACTCCTCCAGAAATTCAGACTCGAAATCCTTCCATTTCATCTGGTCCACCGATCTTCTGGCCTTTACCCGTTCCCACCACATCCGAGCATCGCCGGAGAGGCAGAACGAGACACACTTGACCTTCTCGTGTTCCGGCCAGTCAAGAAGTTCCACGGTGCTTTCCACTGTTTTGAGCCAGGACTGGGCGTCCCACGGCTCGCAGATGCCGGAGAACTTATCCGGCTTCAGTCGCTGCCACTGTATCAAATAGGCCTCTTGTCGGACTGCTCTGGCCATAGTGTCCGAGGGCGCCTGTGCAGTCGGAGGTTCAGTAGTTATGGCGTCCTGACTTCCCGCAGGGGTGGCAGTGTTAGTCTGCTGGGTCATCAGAGTGTTTATCATCTGCTGCTGCTCAGTGACCTGGCGCTGCAGCTCAGTAATCACCTGCATCAGGTCAGGTGGGGGTGCTGTCTCGTTACCCCTAGTACTACGCCTTCTAGCCATATCTATTATATAGACAGTAAATGACTACATAAGTTATAATTCTATCTTCACTTGTTATGCAAGTATTAATCACCTTCATATCATGCAAGCATAAATCATTTCTATCAATATCATTACTGTACATGAAATAATATAAGCGAGTTAGGATTTCTTACTTGGAAGCGGCAGGAGGAAGCTTGATGTGTGTGTGGTGGAGGGGAAATCTGCTCTGATACCAACTTGTAACGCCCGCCCTTATATCTACCCTAAAGGCGGGGTTACGGATCCATACATTCATATCATTCATTATGCTAAGCATGTATAACCAGTGGAAATCAATTATACTACAAGAAGTGTAGTAAGCAGGCATTATTAAAGACTAATTTACCAAGCAAGGTTTTCTCATTTCTTTTATATCTACATGCATTTACAACCTAATAGGAAGATCATTTAACACACTATAGCATGGAATCTCAAGTAAGAACATAGCAAGAGTTATCTAGTCTTAGATACATGCAAAAGAAGCATTCATAAGCAACAGAAAATAGTAAATATCTAGCATTTTACTTAGCATGCATACTACAAGAATTAGACATTAATGATAGTATTATCTAACATGACATAGGTTCCATATCTCTAACTTAATCAACGGTAGAGTAGTCATAATCATCACACATTCAGAGTATAGTAATACAATTTCAATCTTTTATTGGAAGCAGTTTAGATTCTAGGCAAAATAAGGTAGATAAGAATCTTTCATCCTTTCCCGAGCCATCACCACACACATCCTCTAGCTTTCCCTCTGCCTCTTCCTTTAGTTCAAGTATTTCTTACCGCTATCTGCAGCATAAGAAAACAACATGAAACTAGTAAGCAAAACATGCTTAGTAAGAATCCGGGCCTACTCGCAAAACCATATCGATACATCATATCATGTACTCAGTAATCCAGACAGAACTATAAGCATCATAAGCATCACATCACATATTTCTAAGTGCTTTACAGCACAAGATCATATCAAGATAGAATCATAAGCATCATATCAAACATTTCTAAATGCTTTACAGAACAAGATCATCACATAATGAGAACATGTTTTTCAAAGAGTTCCATAAAGGTAAATACTTTAAAATATCATATCATCATCTAGGGCCCAGTTGTAGTACCACATCAAGCGCGTTCCCTAATAAATTGGGGTAGCGAGCCACCAATCAAATTAGAGCAGGACCCTTCCGTCCTACCAATGCCATGACCTTCAGTTAACATGCACATTGGATTTGTTTAACGACCCCCTTCCGAGTCGGGTACACAACTTTCAAAGTAAAGTAATTTATCATGCAATTACTCATATATATATATGCCTAAAGGTACTCTTAATCACATCTTTAAGGGACACACCACACATCAAGGGTGCTCTTGATCCCCTAGGGACACACCACACATTCGGGTGCTCTTGATCCCAGTTTCAATAGAGTATCCCTTTTTAAGCATATCATCAAACACATCATGTTCATATCATCAGGGTGCCCCATGGGCTATAAGGCATGCTTTTATACCTAACAAGTTAGGTCACATACATTATACACATATCACATAATTAGTAGCATGCTTCGTGATTTCATTAAGTACTTCCCAACCCTAGAACTAGGGTTGGCCGAAAGTTACAAGTAAGGAGTTTGGTTTTCCCATCAAGCATTCATTCAAGCATTCTTACAAACACTTCACTTATACCATTAAGCATGGATATATCATAAGGAAAATCATACAACCTTAAACCCTAATTCCCCTAGGGTTGGCCGAAACATTGTAGAGTAGGGTAGGCTAAGTTTTTGACATCCAATCTTCACACAAACATTTGCACGACCACTTTATTTACACTACTAATCATGGGAACATAATAGAATAGCAAGCAACCCAAAAGCTCTTAGTGTTCCTCCTCTTGGCCGAAACCTTGTAGGGTACCAAACCCTAATTTTTGTTCTCTCAAAAATTTGGAAACAACACATATGGGTATATAGTCCCTAGGGCACTAGCATGTATCAAGATTTGATCAAAAAAAACTTCTCTTGGACCTCCACCCATAGGTGGCCGAAACTTGTAGGGTACCAAACCCTAATTTTTGCCTTCTCAAAAATTTGGAAAACAACATACATCCATACCCTAAGTTCCTAGGGATATCCTCATGCATCAAGAAGCAACCAAACCCTATTCCATGGTGGTGGCCGAATGGTCACAAGGGAGGAACTCCCATTTTCCAAAAGCAACCACAAGAAAAACATACAATCAACCGAAAGCGATTACACTGCAGGCGAGAGGATACTTACATCCTAGCGCTGGAATTTAACCTTCTTTAAATCGTAGGGTACCCTACACTTGAAGGGTATGTGAAAACCCTTTTTTTTCCAAATTTCCTCTAGGACTCCTTGGTCTTGGTAGAGGGCAATGGCACTTGGACTCTCCCTCTTGCAATTACCCTAGGGTTAGAACCCTAAGATGATGTTTTCGAAAATGGTAAAAAAAAAAGAAGAGGATGAAGGAGGTTTCGGTGGGGAGAAGTGAGAAAGAAGAGAGAAGAAAAGGAAGTTATTCCAACTTCCCTTATTTATACTTCTCTCATGAAAAGACATGTCTCTTCACTCTTACACACTTAACAAGCATGTTCCTTACTCCTTCTACATGAAATATTGCTTGGTTCATTGGTTATGACATGGTGAGTGCAACTAGGAGGTTCAAGGTTCAATCCTTGCTTCCTCCTTTCTAGCTCTTCTTTTTATCACAATTTGCACTAACCCATATCAAAGCCCATTAAGCCAAGCCCATCATGAAATTTCATAATATTAATAATATTTCATGAATCTAATATTTCATGATAATATTTCATAATATATTTCATGAATATATTTCATGATAATATTTCATAATAATATTTCATGAATATAATATTTCATGCTAATATTTCATGATAATAATATTTCATGAATATAATATTTCATGCATTCATGACATTTCATAGCATGTGATTGCATGAAATTTATATCATTTCATTATAACCATTTTCATACATTGTCATGATTTTTTACATTGACAAATTTGGGGTGTTACCGAGGTTGGCGCCAAGAGCTGGCTACCGATCTGATCCTGCAATCGTTGCCGGGAGTTACCGTCAATTCGTCATGAACTACAACATGAACGAATTAGACAAACCACTGCCCGAGATACTCAACATGTTAAGAACTGCTGAGCCTAATCTCACCACTGCCAAGTCCAGTACCGTCCTAATGGTACAAAAGGGCAAGGGTAAGGGCAAGTGGAAGCCCAAAGGTAAGGGTAAGACCCAAACCAAGGGCAAAGCCAGCTCTTCAACACTCAAACCTAAAGGTGGGGTTGCTAAGGATGCTACCTGCTTCCACTGCGGTAAGATTGGGCATTGGAAGCGGAACTGCAAGGTATACCTGGAAGATCTGAAGAAGAAGAGAAGTGAGACTTCTACTTCAGGTATAAATGTTATAGAAGTCAACCTTTCTATTTCTACATCATGGGTATTAGATACTGGGTGTGCTTCTCACATTTGTACTAATGTGCAGGCGCTGAGAAATAGCAGGGCATTGACCAAGGGCGAGGTGGACCTACGAGTAGGCAATGGAGCAAGGGTTGCTGCTGTTGCTATAGGGACTTACTTTCTATCTCTACCCTCTGGGCTTGTACTGGAATTGAATAACTGTTGTTATGTACCTGTACTAACAAAGAATATCATTTCAGTTTCATGTTTAGATAACAAAGGTTTTTCATTCATAATAAAGGACAAATGTTGTTCTGTTTATTTAAAGGATATGTTCTATTGTAGCGCACATCTGATGAATGGCCTCTATATTCTAGACTTAGAGAGCCCTATCTATAACGTGAATACCAAGAGGTTGAGATCAAATGAGTTGAACCCAACCTATCTCTGGCACTGTCGCTTAGGCCACATAAATGAGAGTCGCTTGTCCCAGCTCCATAAGGATGGTTTGCTGGACTCATTTGATTTTGAGTCATATGAGACATGCGAGTCATGCCTTCTAGGCAAGATGACTAAGACTCCCTTTAGTGGACATAGCGAAAGAGCGACAGACTTGTTAGGACTCATACATAGTGATGTATGTGGCCCTTTCAATGTCGCTGTCAGAGGTGGTTACAGGTACTTCATCACATTTACTGATGACTTCAGTAGATATGGCTATGTGTATTTGATGACACATAAGTCAGAATCCTTTGAAAAGTTCAAAGAATTCAGAAATGAAGTACAGAACCAACTTGGCAAGAGTATTAAGATACTTCGATCAGATCGAGGTGGAGAATACTTGAGCCATGAGTTTCGTGACTACCTAGCTGAGTGTGGGATTCTATCCCAACTCACTCCCCCTGGAACACCACAGTGGAATGGTGTATCCGAAAGGAGGAATCGTACCTTATTAGATATGGTACGATCTATGATGAGTCACGCAGATCTTCCTATATCCTTTTGGGGATATGCTCTAGACACGGCAGCGTTCACACTAAACCGTGTTCCATCAAAGGCTGTCATGAAGACACCATATACGATATGGACAGGGAGGAGTCCCAAGATGTCTTTCATGAGGGTTTGGGGTTGTGAGGCTTACGTACGACGTCAAGTCTCAGACAAACTGGGACCCAAATCTGATAAGTGTTATTTCATAGGGTATCCCAAGGAAACGAAGGGATACTACTTCTACATTCCTAGTCAGCACAAAGTGTTTGTTGCTAAGACTGGAGTATTTCTAGAAAGGGACTTTGTTTCTAGAAAGACTAGTGGGAGTACGTTCAGTCTTGAAGAAGTTCAAGACATGGACAATAGCACTGAAGCCTTGATGGAAGTTGAACAGGAACCACAAAGTGTGGTGGTTGATGAGGTTGTTGCACAAGAAGCTGTGGAACAACAACCTGTTCATGTAGACCTACCTCTTCGCAGGTCTGATAGGGTACGTCGTCAGCCTGAGAGATACTCATTTCTCTTGTCTGACCATGATGACGTTATGCTCGTTGAGAACGAGCCTACCTCCTATCAGGAAGCTGTGATGAGCCCAGATTCTGAGAAATGGCTAGAGGCCATGAGATCCGAGATGGATTCCATGTACACCAACCAAGTATGGACTTTGGTTGATCCACCTGAAGGGGTCAAACCCATTGGGTGTAAGTGGGTCTTTAAGAGAAAGACTGACATGGATGGACTTGTACATACCTATAAGGGTAGACTAGTAGCTAAAGGTTTCAAGCAAATTCATGGTATTGACTATGATGAAACTTTTTCTCCAGTCGCGATGTTCAAGTCCATTAGGATCTTGCTTGCTATTGCAGCATACCACGATTATGAGATCTGGCAGATGGACGTCAAAACTGCGTTTCTGAATGGAAACCTCCTCGAGGAAGTGTACATGACACAACCTGAGGGTTTTGTAGATCCAAAGCATACTGGTAGAGTATGCAAGCTGCATAAGTCCCTTTATGGACTAAAGCAAGCTTCTCGAAGCTGGAATCTTCGATTTGATGATGCAATCAAACAGTTTGGTTTCATCAAGAATGAAGATGAACCTTGTGTCTACAAAAGGGTTAGTGGGAGCACAGTTGTCTTCCTTGTTTTGTATGTAGATGACATACTACTCATTGGGAATGACATTCCTTCACTACAGTCTGTGAAGACTTGGTTGGGGAATTCCTTCTCAATGAAAGACTTAGGTGAAGCAGCCTATATTCTAGGCATAAAGATCTATAGAGATAGATCTAAGAGATTGCTTGGCCTAAGTCAGAGTACATACATTGATACCGTTTTGCAACGGTTTGCCATGCAGAATTCCAAGAAGGGAAATCTGCCAGTGTCACATGGCGTGAGTCTTTCGAAGACTCAAGGTCCCTCTTCTAGAGAGGAGAGAGACCGCATGAGCAAGATCCCTTATGCCTCAGCCATAGGATCTATCATGTACGCCATGTTATGTACTCGTCCTGATGTCTCGTATGCTTTGAGCATGACGAGCAGATACCAGTCAGATCCAGGTGAACGTCACTGGATAACAGTCAAGAATATTCTTAAGTACTTGAGAAGGACTAAAGAATATTTCTTGATATTTGGAGGCGAAGAGGAGCTAACTGTAAAAGGTTACAGTGATGCAAGCTTCCAAACTGACCAGGATGACTACAGATCGCAGTCAGGGTTCATGTTTTGCTTAAATGGTGGCGCTGTCAGCTGGAAGAGTTCAAAGCAGGATACAGTTGCTGATTCTACAACAGAAGCTGAGTATATTGCTGCATCTGAGGCAGCAAAGGAGGCAGTTTGGATCCGCAAGTTCATTACTGAGCTTGGTGTGGTTCCTAGCATAGCCGACCCAGTACAGCTCTATTGTGACAACAATGGAGCTATTGCGCAGGCTAAGGAACCTCGGTCACACCAGCGGACCAAACACATACTACGGCGTTTCCATCTCATTCGAGAGATCATCGATCGAGGAGATGTGAAGATATGCAGAGTACCCACAGAGTTAACTGTTATAAGCCAAACACATACTACGGCGTTTCCTGTCTAACCCAATTAGCTACTTATTAACTGTTATAAGCAGTAGTTTTCGCTAGGGTTAGTCAAGTTAGGTGTTCTGTTCAAGTTAGATATTCTAAGCTTGACACATAACTTGATTACTGTTTAAGTTGTATTTAGTGCCCCAATTACTGCAGATGCACTGACTTAAAGCATCTTGAATTAAGGTAAAGACCTAAGCATCTCAACCCATTCTAGGTTATCAATCAACAGTACCCTAAGGTGCTTGTGAGATGCTGGCTTCTAGATCTATAAGTGCATGCAGTTCTAGGGTTAGGGCCTAGGCTAAGTCCATTTGCGAAAAAAACCCTAGTTTTGAAGGGGGTGGTTTTCCAAAAAAAAAAACTAAGTCGAAAGAATTTAAAAAAACGGCTAAACAGATTTTCAACCTATTTAAAGGTTGATTTTGAAATCAAGTAAAATTATTTTAGAAACTGATTTAAAAAAAACAGTAAGAAAACCAAAAAATAGAGTAAACCTATTCTACCAAGCATAATCCTAGCTGCCTTCTTAGTGAGCTGAACTCAAACTTAGGTAGGGGTTTAGTGAATATGTCAGCTAAGTTGGATTTAGAGTCTACATGCTTAAGGACTATCTCACCCCTGGCTACGTGGTCTCTTACAAAGTGGTGTTTAACTTCTATGTGTTTAGTTCTCTAGTGTTGGATTAGGTTCTTAGTTAGATTAATTGAGCTTATATTATAAATGAAGACTTGGGTTTGATTGTAGTCAAGCTGGAAGTCCTTAAGAGTGTGCATTACTCATAAGAGTTGTGCTACACACTCTCCTAAAGCAACATACTCAGCTTCAGTTGTGGATAAAGCTACACAGTGTTGCTTTCTGCTGCACCAACTTACTAGACTGTTTCCTAAAAGTTGGCAGCTTCCACTGGTACTTTTTCTATCTAGCTTACAACCAGCATAGTCAGAGTCTGAATATCCTAATAGTTTAAATGTTGAGGTCCTAGGATATCAAATCCCTACATTTAGGCTGCCCTTAATATATCTCAATATTCTTTTTAGCGCCGCTTAGTGCATTTCCTTAGCACAGGTTTGGTACCTAGCACATATTCCTACAAAAAAGAGGATATCAGGTCTGCTTGTTGTAAGGTACAGTAGACTTCCAATCATGCTTCTATAGAGTTTAAGGTCTACTGGTTTTCCATCAGGGTCACTATCTATTTTTACATTTGTGGCCATTGTTAGTGAGAGCCCTAGAGCCAATCATGTGATGGTTGTTGTATGGACTCATTGTATCATATTTCATATATATAAAGGCATTTGATTATGGTTATTATACTTACTTGTATTGGTGCCAAATAACTGAGTGTAATAACGTCCTTGGTAGTAGGTTCATATCTATATCAATCGATTGGTTGAATCGATAGTGAGATGATATAGAGAACACTACTCTTAATTATTCCTAGTCAAGTATTAACATTCAGGGACAATGTTAATGCATAGAGACTAGCATGTAGGTCAACACGATGACTTGATCTCACAAGTCATGGATATGAGATATCAAGTTGACACATGAGTATGCATTGGAGAATGTATACTGAATGACCCACCATGAGAAAGTATCATGGATCGTTATATGAGTGTCATATACTTTCTCATGTGACTATTAGTATGACTATTAGTCCTTAGACCTGAAGTCACCATAGTTCCCTACATAAGGAGTTATGTACTTTGGTTTCGTCAAACGTCACCCGTAACTGGGTGGACTATAAAGGCGATTACTGGGTATGTAACAAATTATGCGGAGGGATGTGAGTGATGTAGATGGGATCTATCCCTCCTATATGACGGGAGAGATATCATAGTCTTGATAGAGTGAGATCACTAAGTGCATGGCCATGCCCAAATAAGGCAATATGAGATATTGAGCTTATTTGATTATAGTGAGTCTACTTGGAGTTCAAGACACATAGATTGATTGGAGGATGACACGGTCTATGCTTCATAGAAGATCAATCTAGATATCGACGATAGAAGGACATTGTCACATATTATGAAACTCATAATTAGTAGTCACATTGGTGATGTTGGATCTCAACATTCTTGTAACTTGGGTAGCAATGATGTGTTGCTAGATACCGCTCATTGCTTATGTTTCTAAGAGGTTAGAAGCATTGCCAACGTTACAAGAACCTATAGGGTCACACGCAAAGAACAAATAGATAGAGAAAAAGTGAAGTCAAGTTTGACTTGGCTAAATATGGAAAGTCCATAAAAGGCAAGTTTGACTTGACCCAAATCCAAATCAAGTTTGACTTGACTTGGTTCCACTTCAAGTTAGACTTGACATGGGAGAAGAAATGGAGTCAAGTTTGACTTGACTAAATATGGAAAGTCTATAAAAGGCAAGTTTGACTTGACCCAAAAGGCCACCTCACCTTGACTTGACCAAGTGATGACTTGGCTTGGTATTTGACCAATGATGATGCTCCACATCATCTCCAAAGGTTATAACCCCCCATTTGAATTTCAATTCAAATTGAAAGGGGGTTATGGCAGGCCACTTAATGGCCATTAATGGCCATTATGTGGCCTGCCACAATGGGAGAACAAAACAAGGTTTTGTTCCATTTTTCAGAGGTGGGTCTTCTCTTCTTCCTCCTCCAAGTGTTGGTGCTCTTCTTCTTCTTCTCCTCTTGGCCGAACCCTTGAAAGGTGCTAGCACACCTAAAGGGTTTCCTCCATCCACTTTGTTCGCGTGGATACTTCTAGAGGGACGGCACTTGACGTCCTAGAGATCCGACATCCAAAAGGAGCGAGCGGGATTAAGCGGGGCACGCACCAAAGGTAAAATGGTTTATCCCTCTTTAGATCTAGGAGTAGATCGAGTTTTGAGCATGAAATGAATACGTGATTTTTCGTTTGGAATTTTTCTTCGCACGAGATCCTTGGCTTTGGGTTCTCGGGGTTTCCGCGACGCGAAATGGCGGTTTTCGCGGCCCGAAAAACCCAACAGCCATAGAGGTACTTATGCTTTTAGAGTTATCCATTTTAAATTTATTTATTAATTCCTTAGCATACTTAGATTGATGGATATAGTTTTCATCCCTAGTTTGTTTAATTTGTAACCCTAGGAAAAAGTTGAGCTCACCAACTAAGCTCATTTCAAATTTATTTTCCATTATTCTAACAAATTCATTTAAGAAATTTGAGTTGGTAGACCCAAAGATTATGTTATCGACGTAGATTTGGGCAATAAAGATTTCTTTTTCTAAGGTTTTAATAAACAGGGTTGAATCGATTTGTCCTTGTTTAAATTCTTTAGAAGTTAGGTAAGTTGATAAGTGTTCATACCAGGCCCTAGGTGCTTGTTTTAGTCCATAAAGTGCTTTAGTGAGTTTGTAAACATGGTCAGGTTTTTCTAAGTCCTCAAAACCGGGGGGTTGTCCTACATAAACTTTTTCCTTGATAAATCAATTTAGAAAAGCCGACTTTACATCCATTTGATATAATTTAAATCCTTTATAGGATGCAAATGCTAATAACATCCTAATGGACTCAAGTCTGGCTACTGGGGCATATGTTTCATCATAATCTAACCCTTCTACTTGACTAAATCCTTTTGCTACTAAGCGAGCTTTATTTCTAACTATTTCTCCTTGATCATTTAGCTTATTCCTAAAAACCCATTTAGTGTCAATGATGGATTTGCCCTCAGGTTTAGGTACTAGTTCCCAGTCTTGGTTTCTCTCAAATTGGGCTAACTCTGCTTGCAGGGCTTCTTCTATAGTTTTAGGTTCGATTTTTGAGATCATTGCTATCTGACTAAGATTTCTATAGGAGGATCTAGTTCTGACTTCTAAAGTTGGATCACCCACAATTTGATCAGTTGGGTGACTGAGTCTGGGTTTCTTGGTTTTTCTAGAACTTGGTTGATTTCTTCATCAAATATTAAGTTTGTTGTTTCTTCAATTTTCTTAGTTTGTTTATTGTAAACCCTATTGGCTCTGCTTGTTGTTGAATATCCTAAGAAGATGCCTGGGGTTGACTTAGACTGGAATTTACCTAGATAATCCTTGGTGTTTAGGATATGGACTTTGCACCCAAAGACCCTTAGGTAGTGTAGATTAGGATGTCTATGGTAGTATAATTCATAAGGTGTTTTATTGTGTCGTTTGTTTATTAGTACCCTATTTTAGATGTAGCAAGCTGTACTAATCGCTTCTGCCCAATATTGGTTAGCTAGGTTAAATTCGTTGAGCATAGCCCTAGCGGCTTCCTGCAAGGTTCTATTTTTCCTCTAACTACCCCATTTTGCTGGGGGTTCTAGGACACAAAAATTCGTATATATACCCATTTACCTTACATAATTCCTCGAACCGTTGATTTTCAAATTCTCCCCCGTGGTCACTCCTAAGTCTTTTGATTTTGGTATCGTTCTGATTTTCAATTAACTTACAAAAGTCATTGAATAGGTTTAGGGTTTCATCTTTGGTCTTTAGAAACCTAACCCAGGTAAATCTAGAGTAATCATCAACTATTACTAAGCAGTACCGGTTTTCGCTTATTGACTTGGCTCCATGTGAATCAAATAGATCAAGGTGCAGGAGCTCAAGTGTTGTTTGAGTTAGATCATATTGAATTAGTTTGTGATTAGACCTGGTTTGCTTACCTTGATTACATGATGTGCATATTATGTTTTCATGGTCCTTAATTTTAGGGATACCTTTAATTAGACCAAGTTGGGTGATTTTTGAAATAATTCTTAGATTAGTGTGACCTAATCTCCTATGTCAGAGGTTTGATTGTTCCAATTGAGTTAACATGCATTTGGGTACTAGGGGTAGATTTATAATGTAAACATTATTTGTCCTATTGCCCTTAAGCATGATTTCTGAGTCTTGCTGGTTTCTAATCAGGCAGTTAGAATTAGTAAAGGTAACTACATAACCGGTATCACATAATTGACTTATGCTAATCAGGTTAAATTTAAAATTTTCAACCAACAGAACTTTCTTAATCACAAAGTCAGATTTAAGTTCAATATTACCTGACCCAATTACCTTGAGTGTAGCATTGTTGCCAAATGCTACTGAGACTAGGTTCTTGAACTTGAGTTTGGTGAATTTCAATTTATCTCCAGTCATGTGTCTAGAGCACCCGCTATCCAATATCCATGGGTCAAATCTTTATGTTCCTACACATAAAGAGTTTTGTTGATTTGGATCCAATTAGAATTAGGAATAGCCTAAATTGATTTTCACAGTCTAGTCTGTCTCACCCAAATCTAGGGTTATCAATCACGTTAGCCTTATAGGTTTTGTGAGACAGGTTTTAGTAGATAGAATTATTTTAAAAAAAATATGATTTATTTTGAAAGCCCTAATTTAAATTTATTTTGAAAAGAGATATTTGAATCTAAAATTAACTGAAAATTTGAGTTAGATTCGAATTTAACAAAGAGTAAATTGAATTTGAATTTCAAAAATTAGCTTCCAGGTCTTGGCGAGGCACAAGACCTTCTTTGGCCATAGCCTTATTGGATTATCATCCCTTTCCTAGACAAAGCCTTTTAGTGAAATTTCATCTTCAAAATTACTTTTTGGTGAATTCTGGTTTAACTAGTTTGGGTCTTGAATCGGTAGCTTCGGCTAGTTTCACCAGTCTAAAGAGACCAAGTAGAGTATACTTGACCTTATTAGAATTGGCTTCCCTAACGTACTATCATCTCACCGCCTCCCAATACTATGTTGTTCAAATATCAGTTAAGTTGGTTCAGTCCTTAAACTAACCATTCTTAAGTCTAAGCATGGTAAATTGCAGAAATTAAATAAGCAAGCAATCATGCAATTAGAAAACACGAATTGAAATTTATCTAACTATAAATATTGTTTTTAATTTGGATCCCCCTGGACTAAAGCCTCGGTAGTGATTAGGCAAGATGTGAATCTTGTCCTTGGAGATCCAATACTGATATGATTCAGTTTGTTTGTTCAGTCACAGTTTGGGACCCATGCCTGAACCTTGGGTCTAGACTAGTTCAGTACAGCATAGTAGGATCTTTGTCTAGATTTGGTTCTATAGCCTAGTCCGAATCGATTTAGAACCGACTTATGTTTTCCAAGAATCATGTCAAGACCCTTGGAACCAGAAGTGAACCGTTCTAAGGCTGATCTAAGGTCCTTGACTTGAGTTTTCAAGAAGGAGTTTTCTTTCTCAAGTTTTTCAACTTGAGTAGAGGTTCCTTCTTGAACATTCTCAGTTAAGGATCTAGAGTCAGCTCTCTCTTTCAGGAGTTTTACTTCCTGTCGGAGAGATTCGACTCAGAGTTTAGCTTTTGCCAAATCTCGAGAAAGATAGGAAATTAACTCACTTAACTGTTTCTTGAAAAACCACTTACAGTTATTTCACCGTCGTCTGAGAATGTAAGTTTGCCGTCGTCCGGCTCCGATTCTGACTCTGTTTCAATTTCTTCTGAGGTGGTTAGTGCGAGCAGGTTCGACTGTGGGACCTCTTCTTCTTCTTCGGAGGAGGACTCGTCCCACGTTGCTTGGAGTGCTTTCTTCCTTCTTGTCTTCTTGGTCTCCTTTAGGTTAGGACACTCCGTCTTGTAGTGACCCTTCTTCTTGCACTCGTAGCAGGTCACGTTTGGTTTGTTTTTGTCGTTTGAGGGTTCAGCTGGTTCTTCCTTTCTTCGGCTGGCTTTCCTTCTGTTGGTCTGGTTCTTTAGTTCTTTGAAGTAGTCTCGTGCTAGCCGAACCAGCTTCGGTCGATTTCCCTCACTATCTTCTGAGTCTGAGTCTGAATCAGACTCGGGTGCAGGTTGAGGCTTCTTCTTGGTTGTCTTTCCATCTTTACCTGCAACAAAAGCGATCCCTTTCTCGGCCAGATTGCAATTAGTCTGCTCATGCAATTCTAATTCAGAAAATAGTTCATCTAACTTAATTTTTGAAAGGCCCCTTGAAACCTTGTATGCATCTGCCATTGATGCCCACAAGGTATATCATGGGAAAGCGTTGAGAGCGTACCTTATCAAGTCACGGTTTTCTACCTTGTGACCGATTGTGTATAGTCTGTTCATTAACTCCTGAATTCTGGCATGGAGCTGGGCTGCTATTTCATTGTCGTTCATCATGATCGTGTACAGCTTGTTCAGGAGGAGATATCTCTTGCTGATTCGGTATCTGAAGTTCCTTCGTGCAGCTCGATCAGCTTACCCCACAGCTCCTTGGCACTGTTGAATGGTCCTACCCGATTCAACTCTTCCTTGGTCAGGCCGCATTGAAGGGTCTGGGTTGCTTTGGCGTCAGCTTCTATTTTTCTTTTTAGAGCGGTATCCCACTCAGTGTAAGACTGTGGCACTCCTTCAGCATTCCTTGAAATCTCCAGTCCAGACTAGATGATTATCCACATGTCCACCTGAGATTTCAGGTGAACCACCATTCGACTTTTCCAGTAGGAGAAGTCCTCTCCACTGAAAAGTAGTGGTCTGGCTGTGCTAAATCCTTCTTGCATGGCCATTTATCTGAAATAAAAATAAAAAAGAAAATATCCCAAGACTTGGTCTTGGATTAGTAGTGCAGGAAGAAAAAATATTTATCGAGGGGTGTTGCACCAACCTCGATTAACGATGAAAATTAAAAAAATAATAATAAAAAAGAAATTCAAAAAAAAACTCTCAAATTGGTGGTTGCACCAAATTTGAGCTTCCCCTCTCTGATACCACTTGTTGGATTGGGAATAATGATAGAGGGGGGGGGGGTGAATATTGTAAACGTTTCGGATTTAGAGAGAGTATGCACAGCGGAAAATTAACACTAAAACCAAATGCAAACACCACGATTTACTTGGTTCGGAGTCGCGGTCGGCTCCTACTCCAAGGCCCACGGTCGTTGACCGTTTACTGCGGGCAATTCTATAAGTGCACAAAACGTTTATAGACAGATATTACAATTTTAGTACAGTAAACTTAAAAGAACAGCTCTTCGTTACCGACGTCCGGTGTGGAATGTATCTCAGAGCAGAGGGACGTCGTCGGCGCTTGTATCTCGAGTTGGGAGGCTTCTGGAGTAGAGAGCTTGCCTAGAAGAGCGTATTGGCGTTGGAAGCAGTTGTTGTGAAGCCTCGGGGTCGAGCCCCTTTTATAGCAGGTCTGGGGGCACCCGAGATGTTGGGGGCACCCTCCATGTGTCCTTTGATCTGCAAGCCTCTCGGTCAGCCTTTATCCCACCAGGATCGGGCTGAGGCTTTGACGGGGGCGCCCTGGTTGACTCGTTCAGCTGGCTTCTGGCTGGATAAGTTTTATCCGCTCGTTAGCTTGAGCCCGGGGCGCCCAAGGTATCGGGGGCGCCCGGGAGCACGGGGGCGCCCGGGAGCATGGCCCCCCCCCCAGCGAGCTTCCGAAGCGTTTTTTGCTTAACTCGTTTTGCCTTGACCTTGGGGGCGCCCGGGACCTCCGGGGCGCCCTGCCCAACTGCTGTCGCTCTCCTTTGGGGCGTTCTGAGCTGCAAAAACTCGTTCCTTCGGTCCTGCATCCTGGGTTAGTCCAAAACAACGCAAAGCAATAAATTATTAGGGTCATACAACCTTAGCTGTCTTGGTTTTGACTTTGGGTCTCCAAAATGGAGCCCTAGGTCGAACCGACGCCTACTGTTCCCTCGACGGGGAACGCGTCCTCACCTACTCCTCTCAGAAGAATTTACCTATTGCCAATCGGATCCTCCGGTTGGACTTTTGCCCAGCAGTCCTTCGCCAGGTGCCCAGCAGTCCTTCGCCAGGTACCCAGGCGTTCTTTCTCCAGGTCTTCGTTTCTAAGAAGTCCTTCGCCTGGTGCGTAGCTGTCCTTCGCTAGGGCTTCAGCTCCAAGCAGTCCTTCGCCTGGTGCCTAGCAGTCCTTCGTTAGGTCTTCGACTCCTAGCAGCCCTTCGCTAGGTGCCCAGCAGTCCTTCGCTGGGTCTTAGGGTTCCGATGCCTAGCTGTCCTTCGCTAGGTGCCTAGCAGTCCTTCGCTAGGACTTCAATCTGCACACTCAAGTAGCATGTTAGATAAACATAACATCTTAACTTTTGAATCCTTTGCCATTATCAAAACCCAGGTTCGACTTGGGTGCTGTCTGCACCAACAGAGTTCTCATCGCACGGATTTCTTCATATCAAGGCGGGTAACTTTGACTTATCATTATTATATATAGTCACCTCTTATGCATAGTTAGATATGGATACCTGCTATTATATATAGTCACCTCTTACGCAGTAGGGATACTTGTTAGTTTCGTTTCTGTACTATTTCTTTCAGTAGTTGTTATCTATTTAGGTTTACTGCTTACTGTTCCTTATAAATGCGTGGATTAAATTTACAGATAGCTTACCTTATACCTGGCACTAGGATCTAGGATATGGTGCATACCGGCTATCTGAACTACTATATATCATGTAGATGATAGTAGGGTTAGACAGTGGGTGATACATGGGATAGTGACATGCATCATCGTTGCACGTAGCATAGGTGGGTGACCTTTGACTCCCTGGAGGTTGAGATGGGTCGTCGGACTTGCTACTGGTGTAGGGGCATATGTAGGCGACATTTAACTCCCTGGAGGTTGAGATGGGTCGTCAGATTTGCCACATTACATGTCGTGTAGTCCCAGTTCCACTCTTCGTTAGTAGATTATAGGTCACAACGCTGCGATAGGTCCATACTCTGTCTGGACATAGATAGGGGTTCGGGAGCGTTACTTTTCCCTAGGATGAAGTACATTCTGGTCCAAGACCCTGCTCATTCGGTTTCGTGTGATGCGCAACGGTGGCCCTTTGAGTGGAGGGAGGACCCGGTCAGAGCCCTAACCACTCGGTTTCGCATAGATACGACGGTGGCCGACAGGCATCTGGGGTGACCCATGTTGCATCATGAGCATGCTATACATCTATGCATTTGGTTGTGATTATTACACTTGGTTGTTGCATTTGGTTGACATGCATGCTATTGGGTTTGGATCGGCACAGGTATGTATATTCTTTTGGTGGTTCAGTTCTGCATTTCCTATTATTGCATCTTTCTTCAGTTTGTTTTAGATGGTGACTTACTGCTAGAATACCTTTCTATGCATATTAGTTTTGTATTCGCTGAGTTCTTTGTGTAGGACCGGTGCCATCGATAGAGGGGGGGTGAATATCGACCGTGAAAAACTCTCTCGGAAACTTCGTAGAAAACTCAGATCGTTCTGAACTTAGAACGTTAGTAGCACAGCGGAAAAGTAAATAAATAAAATAAAAGCAACACACAGGGACACAACGGGATTTATTTACTTGGTTCCCAACCCCCCAGGGTCAGTACGTCCAAGGCCTATGTACTCGGCGTGAGTCCACTATTGGTCTCCTTTTCGGAATTTCCGGAGGCGGAGAAAATCCGTCTTACAGTGTAGAAGTACAAGCACAAGTACAGAAAATTAAGTACGGATAATTAAATGCAAAATGAACAGAACAATGTTGAAGCTCGGCCGATCTGGACCTCCATGTGCCGCGCACTTCCTCTTGGAGCCTCCCGGTCATAGAGCCTTGTCTTTAGCGCGTTGTCGTCGGTCAGAATGATCAGAATGACACTTCGCAGTTGTTGTTGAAGCAGAGGGGTCGAAGTCCCTTTTATAGCACTCCTGCGGGCGCCCTGGATGCTGGGGCGCCCCGATAAACCCGGTCAAACCTTATCCCCGCGTCGACCTCGCCGCAGCTGATAAAACCTTTGACCAGGGCACCCCGGACCTCCCGGGTGCCCTCATGAAGGCTTATCTGTGTTTCAAACTCGAAACAACAAATACAGGTTTCAACCAGGGCGCCCCCATCGTTCCGGGCGCCCCGCTTGACAACTATTCTGCTTACATCACCAACACCTGTTTTTTACACTTTGGCTTGGGCGCCCCCAACACTAGGGGCGCCCTGGATGATGGGGGCGCCCCCACTGATTGGGGCGCCCTGCTTCAGGGCTTCCAGCTGCCTGATTTGTCTTCCAATCTTGGTACCTGCAAGATACACAAACACAAAGCACATATATATATATATATAATATTAGCCTTAAGGTCTTGGTTCGGACTTCGGATCTCCATGAAACCCTAGGTCGAACCGGCGCAAGTTCTCACCCCCCGAGAATGCGCGTTTCACCTACTCCTTTCAGGAGACGGTTGTCATCCATTCCTTCGGGTGGACTTTTGCTTAGCTTCCGATACTTCTGGACCACGAGACACCCAAACCCTGACCCGTCTCTACTCCTGTCCTTAGTCATCGCATAGCTAAGTTGCTCAGTCCCTTGGTCCAAGACTTCATTCCCTAGTAGCCCTTCGCCAGGTGCCAGCAGTCCTTCGCCAGGTGCCTAGCAGCCCTTCACTAGGTCTTTGATGCCTAGCAGCCCTTCGCTAGGTCTTAGGGTTTCGATACCTAGCAGTCCTTCGCTAGGTGCCCAGCAGCCCTTCGCCGGGTCTTAGGGTTTTGATGCCTAGCATCCCTTCGCTAGGTGTCCAGCAGCCCTTCGCCGGGTCTTAGGGGTTCGATGCCTAGCAGCCCTTCGGTAGGTGCCCAGCAGCCCTTCGTCGGGTCTTAGGTTTTCAATGCCTAGGTTAACTAGGACTTTTCTTCAACTTAGGTTACTTCTCCTTTGCTCCCCTTTGTCTGTTCAATGTATCACTGACTTAAGTATATTGTCAAACATTAAAACACTTAAAGGAGAACATCATTGATGTAACTTGCACCAACACTTTGGACTCACCCCGTTAGCCTTATTTTTCCCCCTTCTAGGATGATCGATTGGAGTGCCCGGCAGCCTGTCCCAAGTAGCGTGTGCCAATCCAAACCCAATGGCAGGAAATCATCTCGACTCATGCTAACTGGGATAGGCTGCCAGGCACTCCATTAGATCATCCTGAAAGGGGGGAAAACAAGGCTAACGGGGTGAGTCCAAAGAACTCAGCGAATACAAAACCAATATGCATAGAAAGGTATACTTGCAGTAAGTCACCATCTAACACAACTGAAGAAAGATGCAATAATAGGAAATGCAGAACTGAACCACATAAAGAATATACATACCTGTGCCGATGCAAACCCAATAGCATGCATGCCAACCAAATGCAGCAACCAAGTGCAGCAATCATAACCAATGCAGAGATGCATAGCATGCTCATGATGCAACATGGGTCACCCCTGACGTCAGTCGGCCACCGTCGCATCTATGCGAAACCGAGTGGGTAGGGCTCTGATCGGGTCCTCCCTCCACTCAGACGACCACCATTGCGCATCACGCGAAATCGAATAAGCATGGTCTTAGACCGGAACGTACATCGCCCTAGGGAAAAGTAACACTCCCAAACCCCTATCTATCTCCGAACAGAGTAGGGGACCTGTCACAACGCAGTGGCCTATACTCCACTAACGAAGAGTGGAACTGGGACTACACAACAGGTAATGTGGCAAGTCTTGTTGCTGCTCGACTCAAGGTTGATCGGATAGATCATGGGTTTTGATGTGTGTGCCAATATAATTATGTTAGATTTTTATGTTGATTTGATGTGTGTGTTTGAGTCTTGCTGGACTTGGTAAATCACACATGAGGATTAATGGAGTAAAGCATCCGAGGGACGAGTGTCGAGGATGAGGACTTCGAGGGCGATCCGAGGAAGTATACTTTAAAGGCATATGCAAAGGATGGCATGGAGGCAAGCCACGGGCTTGTGTGCACATCCAAGGGATGAGAGCCGAAGGAAGTGAACTTCAAGGGGCAAGCCAAGGAAGTGGACTTCAAGGCATACTCGAAGGATGAACTTCAGAGTGAGTTTGAGTGAGCTTGTAAGCTGGGTAGTCAATTGGCAAAGGAAGTAGTCGACTGGCAGTGTCGAGTGGAAACTCACAAAAAGATCAGTTAACTGGTCCAGACACTAGTCGACTGGTCTGCTAAAAAATAGAGCTGTTAGGCTGGGCATCAGTCGACTGGCCTTGGGGGCAGTCGATTGGTGTCGGAGCTGAGCTATTTGGATAACAGCTCTCTCCTCTATTTAAGAGGAGGCTTTGGGGCATGAATATGTTACAGTTCTTAAGTGCTAAATCCTATTCTAAGTGCCTAAATCTTCCATAGTCTATTCTCTTCCTCATACTCTAAATCTCATCTTGTTAAAGAGGAAGAGAGCATCTTGTGAGAGTTTCTCCACCTTCAAGGAGAAGATCATAGTGAAGCTTGATTGTGTGGTGCGGATCCTTGAATTAGTCACCTCTAGGAGGTGGATACCAAGTAAATCAAGGGAGTTAGCATTGCTTTTTTTGTTAATTGATTTTATCTATTATTATTTTTCTGCTTTAGCTAACATTCTTGTAGACAAGATAAAAGAGAATCTATTCACCCCCTCTAGCCAAACGCCAAGGTCCTAACAAGTGATATCAGAGCCCAGTTCGTTTTGGGAGAACTCATCGTCAACCGGAACATCAAGATGGCATTTCAAGAGGGATATATCACCACATAACCACTATTCTTCGATGACAATGACTTTGCGTATTGGAAAGGTAGAATGGAATACTATTTAATGAATGATATTGGATATTGGTTTAGTGTTGTAGATGGCTTTGAGATGCCAAAGGATGAGAGGGGAGAACCTCTCCCTACCAAGAATTGGACAAAAGAGATTATGAAGAAAGCTCAAGCAAATGCAAAGGCCACAACAACTCTACAATGTGATCTTTTAAAGGAGCAATTGAACAAAGTCAGACCATTCAAGTCCGCCAAAGAGCTTTGAGAAAAGCTCATTGAGTTAAATGAGGGATCAAATAAATCAAAAAGAGCCAAGAAGGACCTCTTAGTGGATCAACTTCAATCCCTCACCATGAAGACAAATGAAACCGTGAGTCAATTGCACGATAGATTTAAAGAAATAGTCAATGAGCTTCATGTGATAGGTGAGAAAATTGAGAATAGGGATCTTGTAAGGTATGTGCTTCAATCATTCCCAAGAACCACTCTATGGGTCTCAATGGTTGATTCTTATAAAGTCTCTAGGGATCTTTCTTTAGTAAAACTTGATGATTTATTTTGTGAATTTGAACTTCATGAACAAGCTAATGTGTCTACCAAAGAGAAGAGTATAGCTCTTATTGTAGAAAAAGAGAGGAAGAAGAAGAAGGGCAATAAGAAGGTCTCATACTCATATCCGATTCGGAAGAATTAAGCGTCTCAATGGATAGTGATCAGGAGGCGTATATGGTAAGAAAAATGAGGAAAACATTTAAAAAATTTTCTTCTAACAAATCTCATGGTAGGAAATATTCAAGATGTAAAAGTAGGACAAGAAAGGTCATATGCTACAATTGCCATGAAGAAGGACACATAAGGGATGATTGTCCACTCTTGAAGAAGAAGGAAGAAAAGAAGAAAATAAAAGAAAAAGGCAAGAAGGTTAAAAACTTAAAGGCGACATGGGATGATCCTTCATCATCATCAGAAGAAGAACACCACGTATCCCATTTTGCTCTAATAGTAATTGAAGACATAGCATTCACATCCGAAGATGAAAAGAGCTCAAGTGAAGATGAAGAAAGGAGCTCAACTGAAGGGGGAGGTCAATCTTCGGATTCGGACGCCTCGGTAAGTGAGGTATACAAACTACCCACTACTACTCTTGTAAAAATTATTTCTAGCACTAATGATGATTTGTTTAATGGTAGAAAGAAAATTAAGTGCTTAAACAATGAAATTTATATGTTAAAGGAAAAAAATTAAAATCTATGACAATTAAGGACAATATGCATGGTTCTTCTTCTAGTTCAAATGATTCATCTTTAAAAGAAGAAAATAAAGAATTAAGGGAAAAGGTAGATAGTCTTACCAAAGCCTTAGAAAATTTAAAATTGGCTCAAAAACCCTAGATATGATCATTGAGAGTCAAAGGGCAAGTTTCAAGAAAGAGGGGTTAGAGTTTGAAAAATCTAGCAATGGAAAAACCTATCATTGTTTACTTGCTAGAGGACAAGCAAAAACTAAGACCCTATGTAAGAAATGGATTTCTAAGGAGTACTTGGTCAACCCAATTAGGAAACACTTCTATTGGGTGCCAAAGTCTTAGAGGATTTGGGTTGAGTCAACCATGTTGTTAAAATTTCAAATTTTTGAAATTTGGTTGACTTGAGACATTAAGGGGGAGGTTTTTAGCCCAAGTAGAAATTCTTGATAAAGTGGACTACATAGGATGCACCTTTAATACATCTCATATTGCCTTGATTTATGATTGCATTATGCATATGAGATGTTAGGATGATACAAATAACTCACTTATGCTTGTGACATTTTGATGAGTTATTGGATGTATCACATTAGTGATAATAGGTCAACTACGGGGAAAACAAATATTAAATTAATGGGCATCTTGCCCATAGATCATAGTTGAACATCTCAAATGATTTGAAAATATTTTTGTATTTTATTTGCTATGGCATAGGTTTGCAAAATACATAGGTGCAAAACTAGGACTTAGTTTTGATACAAAATTGAGTGTTTTCTAAGATATTGCGTTTTGGTCAAAAAGTCAAACATATTTGAATTTTTCATGGAAATGTATTTTTCACTATTAGAAACCATCACAAGAAATATGTTTATAAAATTTTAAAATTTTTCATATTTTATAGAATTTTTTATGCATTTCTGAATTTTAGCTTAATGGCTGAAATTTTCTGTCTGATATGTAACAGTCGACTGGCCCTGGGGGCAGTTGATTGAACATTCTGTAAGTTGGTAATTCGAAGTTACCAGTCGACTGGTAATTGACTCGGTCAACTGACACTTGTAGTTTTTGATTTCTGGACATTTTCAGAAACTAGAACTTGCCCCAAATTGATACCAAGGGTAATATTGCTTGGAGCAATCTTTTTGATGGTGTCAAAGGGGGAGAATTGAAGGGTTTAAGTTAGAATTTAACTTAATTCTTTATGTTTATGACAAAATTGAAAATTATGTGTTAAGGCATAAGTTAAGGGGGAGGATGCATGTTTATGTTTCTTAGTTTGCTATGTTTTTAATTTTTAATTGTTATCTTTGTACCTAACTTAAACACATTGCCACACATCAAAAAGAGGGAGATTGTTGGTGCAATCGACCCAAGGTTGATTGGATAGATCATGAGTTTTGATGTGTGTGTCAATATGATTAAGTTAGGTTTTCATGTTGATTTGATGTGTGTGTTTGAGTCTTGTAGGACTTGGTAAATCACACATGAGGATTAACGGAGTAAAGCATCCGAGGGACGAGAGTCGAGGAAGAGGACTTCAAGGGCGAGCTGAGGAAGTAGACTTCAAAGGCATTTGCGAAGGAAGGCATAGAGGCAAGCCACAGGCTTGTGTGCGCATTCGAGGGACGAGAGCTGAAGGAAGAGAACTTCAAGGGGCAAGCTAAGGAAGTGGACTTTAAGGCATACGCGAAGGATGGACTTCAGAGTAAGTTTAAGTGAGCTTGTAAGCTGGGCAGTCGACTGGCAAAGGAAGCAGTCGACTGCCAGCGTCGAGTGGAAACTCACAGAAAGATCAGTCACTAGTCGACTGGTCTAGGCACCGGTCGACTGGTCTTCTCAAAAATAGAGTCGTTAGACTTGGCGTTGGCTGGGCATCGGGCAGTCGACTGGTGTCGGGGCTGAGCTGTATGGATAACAGCTCTCTCCTCTATTTAAGAGGAGGCTTTGTGGCATGAATAGGTTACGGTTCTTAAGTGCTAAATTCTATTCTAAGTGCCCAAAGATTCCATAGCCTATTCTCTTCCTCATACTCTAAATCTCATCTTGTTAAAGAGGAAGAGAGAATCTTGTGAGGGTTTCTCCACCTTTAAGAAGAAAATCATAGTGAAGCTTGATTGTGTGGTGTGTATCCTTGGATTAGTTGTGACGACCCGCCTTCTCTTACATTCTCTCCCTTAAGGCGGGCGCCACATTCACTTAGCCTTAACTTTACCTTATTCTTAGCCTTAGGTTATAACTACTGGACTTCCTTTAACTTGCTATGAATTTTTTTTTTCTTCCTTCTCTTTTTTTTTCAAAAAAAACAAAACAACTTTCATTTTATTTGCTTTGCAAGGATTTGACCCCTAGACCTCTTAGTTATAAGACTAAAGCATTAACCAACTGCTTATACCACTTCTTTTCAATGGTACCAGTCGACTGCTATATAGCCAGTCGACTGGTATCGGCCACAGCAAGTTTTTGGGCGTGGCACCAGTCGACTGGCCTCGTGGCAGTCACCTGGTGCGTCGAACAGAAGCTACTGTTCGATAGGGCAGTCGACTGGTTCTGAACCAGTCGACTGGCACGCCTGAAAACCTGCATTTTAGACCTGAAAACCATCTCCATCAATCCACAAAACATATACCTTCAAGCCATACAAAGACATAACTCCATTTCTATACTCTATACTAGTTTTCTAAACATTTTAGCAATCCAAAACAACCTCATAAACTTGAAATTAGGACTTTTGCGGAAGTAAATAAGCTATCAAAATATTTGTGAACGTT
Source organism: Boesenbergia rotunda (assembly GCA_024364735.1). Taxonomy (NCBI): domain Eukaryota; kingdom Viridiplantae; phylum Streptophyta; class Magnoliopsida; order Zingiberales; family Zingiberaceae; genus Boesenbergia; species Boesenbergia rotunda. The sequence goes on from JAGFNQ010005646.1 coordinate 145,297, forward strand.
AAACTAGAGTTTGTACCAAACTTTGTCTCTATGCAAGGTTTAAACAAAGTCATTCATTCTACCATTTCAAAACACCAAAACACATGTTCTACAAGACTTAGCCCAATGATCTCTTCCACGGTTCCGCCGCCACTGAACATCAATGCAAGTCCCTTCGCCTCCTTAACTTATGCTTTTTCTTTACCTTTGTCTGTAATAGAAGGAAATGCAACTAATAAGTGAATTGCTTAGTAAGTAAATCCTAACTCACAAATCCAAACGATAAAGGATAAACATGCTCTTTTCAAATAATGCTTGCTTCAAAACACATGCACTTTGAAATACTTACACATGGAAACTTTCATATACTTATCATGCTCAATCATGCTTGAGAACATTTACTAGCACTAAAACTTTAGCAAATCTAACATGCTCATAATTTCTTTTGAGACTTGCTACTTATGCATTCCCATACTTTAAACCACTAACTTCCTTGCTCTTGCTCTTTAACATGCTTGTAACATAACAATGTTAACATACTTAGCAAAACATATGCTTAAACTGAAAACACTTACATATACTCATATACTTCAAAATAATAATCAACTTTCTTAGGCCTTGACAATGTACCTGGTATCAGTGTACCAATGCGCGCATCCCTAATAGGTTTCGGGGTAGCTAGCCACCGCATCCTATTAGAGCTTCTTTCTAACTTTCTGTGGGCCTCTCTTTTGCCCGGTACATGTCACTTTACAAAAGTAAAATACTTTCTTATTCATAATGCTTGTATTTATCAAGCTAAACTTTCTTTTTCATAAATCTTTGCACTACAAAACTTTACCTTTCTCACTTGGAACTTTCATCGAGCACCTTGCGTGCCCTTAACCCAAAACTCATTTTTTTGGGACTTTTCAAGAACTTAATCTTTCATGCTTAGATCACACACATAACAATCTACTCCAATTCAAATTCTATGATTAAAAACATGTATTCTTTAGAAACTTAAATCACACAATAAACAATATTCTCAAATCATGCACTTAGATTACAAAATCAAGGTTCTACAACAAGAAAACTACATGCGAAGCTACTCCTATTGCAAGTGAGTGATTTACTTACATTTTTCTTGAAGAAAACTCACTAAGTATCTCGAAATTCCTATCGTAGGGCTCTTTTCCTCTTCCTTTGCAAGAAAACTCCACTTCTTGGCCCTAGGGAAGAAGCCCTAGGCTCTCCACTCAAGGGGAAGAAGAAGGAGGAAGAAAACTCCCCCTTTCTCCCTATTTTCGCAGCCTCCTCCCTTTGCTCGCGCGGCCTCCCCAAACCCTAAAAGGGGTCTTAACACAACTTAAGTGGAAGTTTAAATACCTCTTCATGAAACGGGTTAAATCAACTATAACATTATTTCGTTTCATTCTTTTCTGTGCTTGATACCCTAGCCCAGCTGGTTACTTGGCTGCCCTTAAGGCTTTGCTTCTCCTTGTGGTTGCGGGATCAATCCCCACCCGACCCCTTAATTTTTTTCCTTTTTATTTTTAATCCGAAAAATGCAATAAAATTCCGAAAAATGCTAGAAAAATTTCTAAAAATCCCTAATAATATCAGAAAATTATTGGGTGTTACATTAGTCACCTCTAGGAGGTGGATACTAAGTAAATCAAGGGAGTTAGCATTGCTTTCTTTGTTAATTGATTTTGTTTATTATTGTTTTTGTGTTTTAGCTAACATTCTTGTAAACAAGATAAAAGAGAAGCTATTCACCCCCCCTCTAGCCAAACGCCAAGGTCCTAACAAGTCTGACGACCCATCTCAACCTCCAGGGAGTCAAAGGTCGCCTACATATGCCCCTACACTAGTAGCAAGTCCAATGACCCATCTCAACCTCCATGGAGTCAAAGGTCGCCCACCTATGCTACGTGCAACGATGATGCATGTCACTATCCCATGTATCACACACTGTCTAACCTTACTGTCATTTACATGATATGCAGTAGTCTAGATAATCGGTATGCACCATATCCTAGATCCTAGTGCCAGGTATAATGTAAGTTGTTCGTAAATCCAATCCATGTTGTAATAAGGAACAATAAGCAGTAAACCTAAACAGATAACAACTACTGAAAGAAAAAGTACAAAAACGAAACTGACAGGTATCCCTACTGCTATCCATATCTAACTATGAATAAGAGATGACTATATCTAATAAAGATAAGTCAAAGGTACCAGCCTCTGATATATAACTCCACAGGAGACAAGAACACCCTGTCTAAAATAATATCCATGTAGTGTGAATCAATTCAATGCCCTGCATCAAAACAAATACAACTTAGCTAATTGTACAATTTACAAATAAGCTAAGTTACACACTACTATTATTAAGATCAACTCCTAACTTCGTATCAATCCAATTAACACTAAGAAGATACCAAATCTAGATTAAGCTAACTCTAATCCAGATTAATGCTAACCCTACAGTGAAGCCACCCACAACATAGCAACACCTAAAACAACCGAATAGTTTTGTCCAAGCTCACCAATCTAACTCACGGTGAGGTACAAGAACAACAAGGTCAACCTTCAAATCCTTAGTGACTCACACGACAAAGAACAGAGCAAATGTGCACCATTACAACCCAATAACACAACCATGATCAAGAAGATTAAAGACAAAACTAACCTGCCCAAGCATAGAACACCACCTATTCACAAAAATTGGATCAAAACCATACAACACAACTCAAGGCGACCTCCACAACCAACAGATCAAGCAAAATCCAGATTCAAGTTTGAACCAAAAACAAGAAGGATACAATGCCCAAACCAACTACACTTCAATGCAAATCCAAGATTAGATACCATACAAGAACAGAGATCGAATCCCAAGACTCGGATTGATTGAAACAATCATACAAACAACACCACAACTTCAATCAAAACAAGTATCCCATCTATTGGTTTAGTGATCCAACGCCAAGACAACACTCAGATCTGATCATTCCACCACTATACAAAAAGAAACCCAATGTATCCAACATATCAAAACAAGGATCAAGGATGAGATCGAGCTTACCCCTCTTGGCACATGACCGGCGAGCTCTCCCCTTTGCCTCCAGCCCTAGCACCGCTGCCTGGATTAGGCGAGCACTCCACCGAAATCCTTCGCTCTCGCAGATCCCAGGAGAAGGAGGGTCAACTCAATAAATGGGGTTTCCTTCGCTCTGGGATGGCTTCGATCGCTCCTAGACTGAGGAAGAAATAGGAACAAGAAGAGGAAGAGATGGTGTCGCGAGTTAGGTTCACAAGCAAAAGGGGAGCTTCGGCGGTGATCGAGATGAGAGGAATTAGGCGGAAGATAATGGAAAGAAAGGGATTTAATTAGTGTACCTTTTACAAATAACCCCCTATCATTCCATAATTCCAACCTAAGCCCTATTCTTTAGGACTTATACACTTAACTCCCTTAAGTTTTTGGTATTTTACATGTTTCATGCGAAACTTCATTAGTTTCAATAGTGGGTCGTCACAGTCATTTTCTTAATAGGCATGCACCTAATGAGATAGCCTCGTATCTTGATCGTAACATGAGGATATATTGAGAATTTATAGTGGTAAATCACAAAATTAACCTAATATTTAATGACGCGAGATCTTAATGATCGTGAATAACTAATCTTGATTATGAATTCAACTTTCGAAAATCCATATCACAATCATGGTAAATTCTGGGAATGTCATGGTCAAGAGGAATGATATGGAGTCGTCGATTTTTGAGTCCGGGTTCGAACTCTACGGATATAGCGGATAGAGAAATACATGGTGTAAATAAGATAAAGCAAAGTAGATAGAAATAAAGTATACATTCTCCGAAATGTAGATCATAAATCAAATGCAAAAACATATCCGCGGGGCATAATCAGAACCCCCCATGACACATGAATAATACGCTCATACTACTAAGCAAAAACAAATCAGATAATAAATGTAAATCAACAACCATATATGCATGCTAATCATATGCAACAATCATAGCTTAAACAAATATAAGATACATCGTATGCATATGATTCAATGACATGTGTCAAACCAATATACCAATCTGTAACCATCACACACATCTGCGTGGCATCCCGGGCAAGGGCCCTGGCAACCCTACACACTCTAACGTTCATCTCCTATGAGTGGCCGAGTGGGCAGGATGTTGAGAGAACAACTTCAATCACGAACCCCAAGAAAAGGGAAGCACAACCGCTATATATCAAAACCCTGGGGGAGCACAACCGCTCTAATACCCATGATCAAGGAGAAACAATCTCTAACTCCAAGAAGGGAAGCACAACCGATCTAGTACTCAACGGGAGAGCACAACCACTCTATATCAAAATCCCAGGGAAGCACAATCGTTTTATATCAAAACTTCAGGGGAGCACAATCGCTCTAATACCCAAGAACAAGGAGGAATAACCTCTAACTCCAAGAAGGAGAGCACAACCGCTCTATCATTATAGATTCAATAAGAAACATATGCACACAATCAAGACCATAACTAACAAACATGCAAATAATCTATTAGGTAGGGTATTTCTAATGCTAACCGAACCCTAGATAGATCACATGATATTTCTAAAATACACACATACTAACAATACTTTTCAGATCATAAAATAAGAGTCGAGACTATATAACTAAAAATTTGGATTTTTACTCAAAGATCAAGCAAAAAAAAAATCAAGCAAGAAAACAAGCACCATAGAGCTAAGGTAAATAAACCTACTCAGATAATAGGATAATCGTGCATTTAGAGATAAAATGAGCTAAAGAATCAAGCAAGAAGTATCTACCTTTAATGTCGTCTATGAATTAGGGAGAATCTCCAGCGATCAATAGTACGTACCCGATCAAAATCCTAGGGAATGTCCATATTTTCGGATAGGTAGAGTCAGACCTCCGGAAGAAACATTATAATTCCCAACGATTGTATCGAGAGAGGGCATTGATTCTTCTAATAGTCCTAAACGATTTAATTTTGTAGAAGGAACTGGTCTGGCTACAATCAAAGAATTATACATCGAGGAACCTTTTTCCATTGTCATGCTTTCTAAGAGCCTGCCTTCCAGGAATTTAAATGTCTTTTCAACTCACGTGGAAGACTTTCCTCACGCCTGACATAACTTTCTATGGCATTACTTAAATCAAAGGTTGTAGTGCTTGTTTTCTCCAAAACAGCAGGAAACATCAAAGTAACAATCTTATGCGCAGTCAAAACTAGTTCAGATGAATAAGCAAGCATGAAGTGATGAAATCGTTTATTTGATAACAACTAAGATTGCTTCCATTTAAAATATGTGATTCTGCTCTACACATCGCCTCCAAAACCTTGTAGTACAACTTAAGTGCTTCCAACTTTCTCTGCTAAGCCCATATACTATCCATTTGAAAAGAACTCTTCATGCTACCTAAAATATGTCTATCTCCAAATGTAGAGGAAAGAAAAATAGCTCCATGAATGTTGTTGACTCTTTGTGTAACATCACTAGTTATATCCTTGTCACAAGTTGAAAGGAAACAGAGAAGCTTCGACGAAGACCTTGAAGGAAGAGGAGATATAATGTTTCCAAGCCACTTTACCATAGTCATGGAGGAGCTCACTGGCAATATTGAAATAATTAAGCAATAATAAAGAACTAATGTAAGACAAAATAGAATTTGAACCAAGTTAATATACTCATTTGAGTCCAAACATGATTTAAGTCTAAGAAAAATAAATCATGCAATAATTTTAAAAAATTTGAAAAATAATCAAATCTTAATTCATTCGTTCCCTATCTAACCCAGTTTGTTACTTACTAACTATTATAAAATAGTAGCTTTCACTTGGGTTAGTCAAGTTAAGTAGTCTGATCATGTTAGACTTTTCTGAACTTAATTACTTAACTTGATTAATGTTCAATTGTATTTATTGCCCCAACTAATTTTGATGCACTGACTTAAGGCATCCTGAGTCCAGACATAGACCTAAGCATCTCAACCTAGTCTAAGTTGTCAATCAAGGTATCCTAATGTGCTTGTGAGATGCTAGCTTCTAAATCTATAGGAGGATGCAAACTAAGGTTAAGTCCTAAGCTAATTCCATAACAAGGAAATTTCTAGTTTTAAAGGGGGTAATTTTTTTAAAAATTAAGTCGAAAAAATAAAAAGTTAAAACAATATGATTTTGAAAATATGATTTTTTTTGAAAAATAGTTATTAAATTTTTAAAATGATTTTTAAAAATGATAAAAATCATTTTAATTATCAAAAACATATCATTGAATAAATAAGTCTATTCTACTTAGCACATTCCTAGCTATCTTCTTAGTGAAATAAACTCAGACTCAGGTAGTGGTTTAGTGAAAATATCAGCTAGGTTAGACTTTGATTCTATGTGTAAGTACAATTTCACCCCTGGCTACATGATCCCTAACAAAATGGTCTTTTACTTCAATATGTTTAGTTCTGGAATGATAAATGAGATTTTTTATAAGATTAATTGAACTAATATTATCAATGTAGACTTTAGTGTTATTGTAGGTCAATTGGAAGTCCTTAAGGGTATGCATCATCTATAGTAGTTGAGCTACACATTCTCCCAGGGCTATATATTCAACTTCAGTTGTGGATAATGCAACATAGTGTTGCTTTCTACTACACCAACTAATTAAGCTGTGACCCACCATTTGGCAACTTCCACTAGTACTTTTTCTATCTAGTTTGCACCTTGCATAGTCTGAATCAGAGTAGCCTAGTAGGTCAAAATTAGAAGTTCTAGGATACCAAATTCATACATTTAAGGTGCCTTTAATGTACCTAAAGATTCTCTTGACAACACTTAAGAGATTTCTTAACACAGGTTTGGTACATAGAACAAATACCTATTGCAAATAAAATATCAGGTTTGCTAATAGTTAGGTAAAGTAGGCTACCTATAACACTTCTAAAATGCTTCAAGTCCACTGGCTTCCTTCTAGGTCACTATCTATTTTAACATTAGTTGCTATAGAGGTGTTAATGTCTTTAGAGTTTTCCATTTCAAATTTTTTAATCAATTCTTTGCATATTTAAATTGGTGAGCTTAATTTTCATCTTTAGTTTGTTTAATTTGAAGTCCTAAGAAACATCATAACTCACCTATAAGGCTCATTTCAAATTCGCTTTACATTACTTTTATAAATTCCTTTTTAAAAAAATTGTATTAGTTGAGCCAAAAATTATATCATCTACATAGATTTGAACAATAAAAATATTATTTTCTTAGGATTTAACAAATAGGGTTGGGTCAATTTGGCCTTGGTTAAACCCCTTAGAAACTAATTTGGCCTTGGTTAAACCCTTTAGAAACTAAGTAATTATAGTCTTTCATACCAGGCTCTAGGTTCTTGTTTAAGTCCATATAGGGCCTTTTTTTTAAGTCTAAAGACATAACTAGGATATTCTAAGTCCTCAAAACCTGGTGGTTGACTTACATAAACTTCCTCCTTTATAAATCCATTTAGAAAGACAGACTTAACATCCATTTGATATAATTTGAATCCCTTATGGGCTGCATAAGCTAAAAGCATCCTAATTGATTCTAGTCTAGCTATAGGTGCATAGGTTTCATCATAATCCAATCCTTCAATTTGACTAAATCCTTTAAGCACTAAACGGGATTTATTTCTTACTATTTCTCCTTTGTTATCCAGCTTATTCCTAAAAACCCACTCAATATCTATCACAGTCTTACCTTTTGATTTTGGTACTAAGTCTCAGACTTGGTTTATTTCAAATTGGGCTAATTCTTCCTGCATAGTTATAATCCAGTCTGAGTCAGGTAATGCTTCTTCTATTGTCTTGGGTTCAATCTTAGGAATCAAGGCGAATTGGCTTTGGTTTCTATAGGATGACCTTGTTCTAACACCTAGGGTTGGGCCACCTAAGATTTGGTCAATTGGATGTTCTGACCTAGTCCTAGAGGATGGTTCAAGTTGTTCAGGTTCAGGTTTAACTGTTTGATTTGGTTCAATTACAGGTTCAATGGTTAGAATTGAGTTTGGTTCAGATATTAATTCTCTTTCTTCTAAGTCTTGGTCTGAATTGTTTATGTTTAGTTGATTGGTTAAGTCAGGTAAGTTGGTTAAGTTAGATAAATTGATTAGGTTAGGTAAATTAGTTGGTGTTGTTACCATTTCTTCATCAAATATTACATTTGTATTTTCCTCAATTTTAAGGGTATGTTTGTTATAGGCTCGATATGCTCTACTTGTGGTTGAGTACCCTACAAAAATTCTCAGGGTCGATTTTGATAAAAATTTTCCTAAGTAGTCTTTAGTATTTAGGATCTGTACTTTACACATAAAAACTTTTAAATAATATAAATTAGGGAGCTTATTATAATGAATTTTATAGGGGGGTTTATTATATCTTTTGTTTATTAGGACCCTATTTTGAATGTAACAGGTTGTGTTTATTGCTTCTACCCAAAATTGATAGATTATATTCATTAAGCATAGTCCTAGCAGCTTCTTGAAAGGTCCTATTCTTCCTTTCTACTATCCCATTTTGTTGGGGGGTTCTAGGGCATGAAAATTCATAGGTATATCCATTAATTTTACAAAATTCATGAAGTTTTAGATTTTCAAATTCCACCCATGATCACTTCTAATTCTTTTGATTTTAGTATCATTTTCATTTTCAAGTACTTTACATAAAGTGTTAAATATTTCAAAAGTTTCATCTTTGATTTTCAAAATCTTAACCCAGGTAAATCTAGAGTAAATGGTAATAATTACTAAGCAGTATCGATTTTCGCTTGGTAACTTAGATCCATGAGAATCAAATAGGTCTAGGCGTAGGAGCTCAAGTGTAGCATAGGTTAGGTCTGATTGGACAGGTTTGTGGGTTAACTTTGTTTGTTTACCTTGTTGTCATGGGTTACAAATTGAATTTTTAAAGTTTCTAAGTTTAGGGATACCCTTAACTAGTACATTTTGACTTAGTTTTGAAATTAATTTGATATGAGTGTGACCTAGTCTCCTATGACATAAGTTAGTTTCTTCTTGTTGGGTTAGAAAATATTTAGGTGACGATGGTAGGCTAATAATATAAATATTATTTGTCCTAATTCCCTTAAGGGTTATTTCTGGGTCTTGTAAGTTTCTAATAAGGTAGTCTGAGTTAGAGAAAGTAACTATATAACCAGTATCACAAAGTTGACTAATGCTAAGTAAGTTGAATTTAAAATGATCAACCAATAATACCTTTTTAATAATGAAATCTGAGTTCGGTTCAATATTACCTGAACCAATTACCTTAAGTGTGGCATTATTGCCAAATGCCACTGAACCTATATTCTTATACTTGTTTTTGGTGAACTTCAATATGTCTCCAGTCATATGTCTGAAGCACCCACTATCCAATATCCACTGGTCCAAATCTTTATGTTTAGTGATTCGGCCGTCTTTTGACATTGATAGAGTTTCGGTTCCACGGCCTTCTTCAGGCTCTGCCTCATATTCGAACTCGGTGTCGAGTTCTTCCACTACTATCAGTACGAGGAAGTTGGAGTGAGATATTTCTTCTTCGTCCTCCAAAGATGACTCATCTCACGTAGCTTGGAGCGCCTTCTTCCTCTGTGTCTTCTTGGCCTCCTTTAAGTTGGCATGCTCCAATTTGAAGTAGCCCTTCTTGTTGCACCCATAATAGGTGATGTTAGTCTTTCCTTTTTGACTGGTGCTTGGTTCAAATTGGATCATCCATTGACTGAACCTTCTTCTTCTTCTTTCTCTTCCCTTTGAACATCTTGTAGTAGTTCCAAGCTGTTCTGACTAGCTTGGGGTGGTTGATGCCATCTTCATATGATTCCGAGTCGGAATCGAACTCGAGTATCGGTTGCGGCTTTTTCTTCTTTACTTTGTTCGGAACATTACCTGCAGCAAGAGCAACACCTTTCTCGACCTGTGTAGAGTTAGTCTGCTCATATAATTCAAGTTCCGAAAATAACTCATCTAATTTGATTTTTGAAAGATTCCTCGAAATCTTGTAAGCATCTACCATAGATGCCCACAAAGAGTTTCTAGGGAAAGTGTTTAAAGCATACCTTATTAAGTCCCTATTTTCAATCTTGTGGCCGATGGTGTGAAGGTCGTTCATTAGCTCTTAGATACGTGCATGAAGCTGTGCAGCGGTTTCGCCGTCCTGCATCTTAATGTTGTATAGCTTGTTAAGGAGCAGATCCCACTTGTTGATTTTGGAGTCTGATGTCCCTTCATGTAGCTTGATCAATTTGTTCCAGAGCTCCTTTGCACTATTGAAGGGGTCAACGTGGTTGAGTTCTTCCATTGTAAGGCCACACAGGAGGGTCTGTGTTGTCTTTGCATTTGCTTCAATTTTCTTCTTTAGTGGGGCATCCCACTCAGTGTATCCCAAAAGTTCATCTTGTGCGTTATTCGAGATTTTCAGTCCAGCCTGGATGATTATCGATATTTCCACTTGAGTTTTCAGGTGAACCTCAATGCAGCTCTTCCAGTAACTAAAATCTACTTCTGAGAAGAGAGGAGGTCGGGCAGTGCTGTAACCTTCTTGCTAGGCCATGCAAAGTCCTGAAAAAACAAAAACAACAAACTGGTTCCAAGACTTGGTCTTGGATTAGTAGTGCGGTATAGAAGTATATAAATAATAAATCCTGAGTGGTGTTGCACCAACTTCAAGAAACGAGAAAATTGACGATTGAAAAATAACCGAAAAGAAATATCAGAAAAAGGCAAGAATACCTTTTTTGATTGAAAAACAATGAGAAAATCCAAAAAAAATGCTCAACTGGTGGTTTAACCAAGATTGAGCAACCCGCTCAAATACCATTTGTGGGATCGTTGTGATCGATAGAGGGAGGGGATGAATATCGATTATGTATTTTCGGATGTAAATCAGATTTGACGCAGCGGAAATACAAAAAGTGACAAGTCAAAAACAAGGCAAACACTTTATTTTTTTACTTGGTTCAGAGTCTATGACGGCTCCTACTCCAAGGCCCACGGTCCTTGACCATTTCATTGGGTAATACTATAATTCGTAAAATGAATTACAAATATGAATAGTTAAGTACAAAAATGAAATGAAAATTTTATACCAACGACACTTAAAGGAAGTGAAGATCTTTTCGTTGTAGAGGTGGTGTGTTGTCGATCTCGAACTTCTTTGTCGTAGAGAACTTGAGCACGGATGCTTTATCACAATGTTTTCGAGTGCTTGAATTGTTGTCTGGAAGTAAAGGGGTGAAACCGCTTTTATATAGGTACTCAGGCGCCCGAGAGGCTATAGGGGTGCCCTCCACGTCGACGATTCGGCCGCATCATTATCCACTGACTCGGCAAAGCTCTATCCCTTCTCGGGCGCCTGGGAGCACTGGGGCGCCTGTGAGCTAACGTGGCGCGTCCAACCAGCAACCACCAACTCAGCTTCGCCATCGCTGAGAAAAGGCCTCTGGGGTGCTTGAGTCCTCTCAAGCATTTGGCTTCTCAGGCGTCTCAGACCTCTCAGGCACCTGGCTCATGGGCACCTAAGTCCTCTCAGGCGCCCCTGATCATAGCCAGTTAGTCTCCTTAGCTTGCAATCAAGGTTAGTCCAAAAGCACAATAATATATGTTAAATGCATGAATGATTGATAGCTTGAGCTGTCTGGTTCCGACTTTGGATTTTAAATGAAATCCTAGGTCAAAACGATGCCTACTATTCCCTCTTCCGGGGAGCGCGCCCTCACCTACTCTATGTACTTTAGAGAAGTTACCTTTCGCCGATCGGCACCTACGATTGAACTTTTGCTCGGCCTCTGAAGCTCCCTGATCTCGAGACGTTCGTACCTCAACCCGTCCCTACTTCTATCTGTAGTCCTCACTCGGCTAAGTTTTCTACCCGATCTTCTGGATCAGGTCTTCGTGCCTAGTCCTTGACCAGGACTTCATGCCCAATTACTCGAACCAGGTCTTCGTACCCAACCCTCGGTCAGGTTTTCGGTGTCCATCCCTTGGCTAGGACTTCGTACTCAACCATGCAGGTCAAGACTTCGTGCCTAGGTAAACTAGGACTTTCTTGCACACTTAGCAAATCCATTAGATCATAATACAATCTTAACTTTGAACCTTTTTCCATTATCAAAACTAGGTTCCATTTGGTGTTCCACCACCAACAGACAATTATACTCTAGTTTCTGCATAGCCACGAGTGTTGGGATTCATCATGCACAGCCACAAGTGTTGAGCTTTATTTGCATGCCACGAGTGCTTCGCTTGTTTGGTTTATTTGCATGCCATAAGTGCTTGGCTTTGTTTAGTTTATTTGCATGTCATGAGTGCTTGGCTTTGTTTGGATTATATGTATGCCACGATTGTTTGGCTTCCCTGTCTTTTGTCCTCCCGACTACTTAGTGTTGTGGTAGCTAGAGTGTGTACAACTCCGGTCAATGCAACATGTGCATATGATTCATTGCTGCATTTGATTGTATTTATTGCATTTGGTTTAAGCTATAGGTGTCACATGTGTTGGACATGCACATATAAGTGATATATTTCATATGGTTATATAACCTTGCATTGCTAGTATGGTATAAGCATACCGTACATGGTAGGTTTTATCCGAGGTTAGACCTCATCACCTCGCAGGTTAGACGAATTCTAGTATGTTATTTACTTAGAGTTTTAGTTATCTATTTCCTGATACTCCTATGACATTGCATCATGTTAATTCTAGCTAGACTGCTTTTATAGTTTATTATTGTCATGCATATCTATATCTCTATACTCGAATAGTTCACCCGAACTCGCCCCTATTTGCTTTGTTTTTAGTTATTATATTGATATACTTGGAGTCGTCAGGAGGGCTCCAACATCCAATCCCTACCCGTCGAGATGGTTTTGTCTTGGGGGCTTGTACTCTCTTGGTATTTTTGTATTACACTTTGTCTGGTGGATTTCATTGTGGTTTGCATGATTGTGTGCCCCGAAGGGGCTTTTGGTGTTGTTTTGCTATTGTAAGACGTACTGGTACGCGTCTTGGGTGTATTGTAATATTTTCTTTTCTATTATATCGTTGTTGTCGGCCATGTTGGTTGAGGATTGTGTGTGGCCATGTAAACATTATACGACAATTTACCAAAGGGCGTATCCAACTATTCGTAATTACCGAAAGGAGTACCATGGTTTCTATTATACCAAAGGGCGCATCCCATATAGTGAAGTTACTTTTATACCCCTCCTGCCAAAGAATGACTTTATCAAACACATTTTCGAGACAACCGAACCACTTTATCAATAAAATAATAATTTGTGGTTCGGATGGGTAGCAGACGAATTTTTCTCCATTCTCTGTCAGCGCAACAACGTAAATGGAAGGTTTGAAGGTGGTGGACATTGTGCGTGCCCTAGCTGTGATATAGTCGCGAGCTAATCCCCCGAAACCCTGCGGACAACCAAAACCTAGGCAATTCTCGAAAGCGTTTCTGTGTGATCCTGAGGCGGGTTTTAGTGTTAACGTTGAAGTCCAGAGTGATCGGCATTATCCACCAAGGGGTTAGGGTTTCTGCACGGTTGATTTATTTGATAATGTCAGGAAAAAGGGGTGGTTCAATGTCTTCTTCCTTGGTATTATCCACCAAGGTATGTTAGCGACATGACCTTAGGAGAAGACTCGACTTATGCATAGTCGAATACAATTAGACACTTATTTGATGTTATTAGTTTTGATATAATTTTATTTAACTATATCGGTTTTGTTAACTTTCTTATTTGACAGCATTGTCTAATGGTCATTTTTTTACTTTGATTTTTTTTTTGACTTGTTGAAACCAGCATAGTTTGTCAACATGTTTAAAATTATTTTGTTGAATAAATTTGTACTGTATATAAACTGTAGGATTCAGATGACATTGGACAAAAATTACGTTGATGCAATGTTTTAGGCCACTTTAAACAATTTTATGAAGAATTTGAAATTATAAATGATCGACACATTGCGAAGATCAAAGGGTCGCCTTTCAGTTTTTTCCTGGACATACAAGAATTGCAGCATATCCGTGGAATTTTGGTTAATATATTTGAAAGTTGGGATTCAACCTTGCAAGGTTTTAAATTCTCAGGTAATAGTTTTAGTTATGAATTCTAGACAATATCTATAGTATCTACAGCAAGATAAGACAGTAATATAGATGACCTGAAATGATTAGTTTTTGATAAAGTTTAATCATTTCATTTTAGGGCTACTGAGGGCCTGAAGTGAAATTGACTTCAGGCCCTCGGTAGGCCTGAAATAAAATCATTTCAGGCGTACCGAGGGCCTGAAGTTAATTTAGTTCAGGCCCTCGGTAGGCCTGAAATGAATCGGGCCTGAATTGAATTCATTTCAGGCCCACGTTGGGCCTGAATTGAAATCATTTCAGGCCCAACGTGGAATAATTTCAAGCCTATATTCTTGATGATAACTAAATATTGTAATTGTTTCAGGAGTACCGGTTGCGTTCTCCAGACGAGATGTTGCTTTGATACTGGGTATAGTGGACCGTGGTGTTTCGGTCCCTATTAATTCAACTAAAGCATCGGGTGACCTCTATCGTACTTACTTCTCAAAAGAAAAACAACCTACAAGAACAAGACTTGAGGAGTTACTTAAACATTTTTCTAAAAGTGTTGAATCAGAGGATGATGTGTTATTAGTGTGTAAATTTTATATTTTGTATATATTTGTTTGTGTTTTATTTTCGTCTAGTACATATAAGGTTCCTCTAGGTCTTGTAGATATAGTAGATGATTATGACAATCTAGGTAGATTCAACTGGGTAGAAGCTATCCATCAATTTTTGTCTCCACAATTGCCTAAGATTGGGGACTTATTTTCATCAACTCAGGGAAACCAGACCACCACCAACCTCCCTTACCTAAAGGGATTTGTAGGGCTTTTGGCAGTGAGTAGAATTATCTTGTTAAATTTTATAATATTTTGATGTCATTAATGTATCTGGCTGGAAAACTTTGTGTAAGCATGGTTTTTGGAGCATGTACCAATTCAAAAACCATTCAATGTTGAAGGGCCCCGAATAAATAAGTGGAGGAATATTCCTACGCATATTAGTAGGGTGAGGGGCCTTGTCGACCGACTCTCGTCCGAAGAGGTAATTATTCTTAAATGTGATCTATCTGAGTTAGATATAGAGGTAGTAACATTTGTGTATTTCGTAATTGACAGGTTATTGTTGAATTAATTCCTACCCTACATGAGAACACATTGTTTGAGAACCTTGATATCGGTGATGACATACCACGGCCAATGGAGACATCAGAAGGAGATGTTAGGATATGTGGTGAATGCATTCTTAAGGACAACCGAATCAAGGAGCTAACAGAGGAGAATATATGTTTGAATGAAAGGGTTAAGGAATTACTTTCAATTATTGAAAAAAAAGGCATGGAGGGTCAAGAAGCTATCTTGTAGTCGATCCTCTTTCTGATCCAGTATCTTGTACACCTAGGAG